>QANZ01053553.1:70881-132488 GCA_003254925.1 Chamaecrista fasciculata | reverse complement strand
GGTTATTAAAGCACATCAATTTGTCTGTATTATATAATTCTTTTTGGTAAAAGTCTGCATTATAATTCAAATGACGACAAGTAACCACTGCAAAAGATAAATAAAGTAATAAACAATGCAGTGCAAATACTTGCTTACGTGGAAGCATCATAACCACTTATTAGATAAACTCGCCCACAGTTTGCATATTGTTACTTACGTAAGTAAAATCTAAAAACAATAAGCTGCTTTTTGTCTTTATATCTTGCATGAGGTAATGGACAGTACATATAGGAAATGGATTTTTTTTTTGAAATATTTTACGGTGTAATTTTTTATAATATATTTTTATACTTTAAAAAAGTAATTTTTTTTAATTACCTTAAAATTTAAATATTTTCAGGAGATCCGTTCAGGCCAATACAACCATTTCAAAGTGTTATATACTTATATGTATATAATTCGATCATTTTTCATCCTTTGACAGCACTAGTACTATTTTAGCGCAGACACACAACTTAATTTCAAAGAGAAAAGACCATCTAATAAATCAATCCCTACAATTTGATCCATTGGCATATATGAAGAAGATTTACTAACAATGAATTTGTAAATTGGTAAAAAACAATGCCTACAAACTACATAAAGAAGCAATAATTGTTGAAATATTTGGCGTGAATTAGTATTAATTATTATAAAATTAATATTTATATTTAATGATAAGTAATTAGTTTAGCTTAATTTTAAATAAGAATAAATTAAAGTTGACATTAATTATTTAAATGTGATAATCAATTATGAGTTAAATTATTCACAAGTCTTTCAGGATCACGCTAAGAACTCCGGTCAAGTCATATTCAAAGAGTATTAGTAAGTATCTCTAATTAAATTACTAATACATATATGAAGTTTGTTTATTGAAGGGATTGTTTTGCAATTTTATCTAAGGACCATTTTGTAATATTCATTCTGGGACTAAATTAGCACTCTGATCCCAATTTTATATAAATCAGATTTTGGTATTAGAAAACATACATGTCCTTAATTTGCTAGTTTTAGACCCTTTTCATGTTTCAAATACTCCATGTTACTTTACTCTTTGGATCTTTGTGGCTGGAAGATCCTGACTCCATATAATATGAATGACAATTTCATGTTAGTGATTTTAGTATCTCATACTCCAATTTTTCCATCAAATGATATTAAATAAAGCCTTGTTTTGGTTCAAGAATTTTGTTCATTTGTTACTTGATGAAATTCTGGAGTTGAGAGATTGTTAAAATTCTTGATGCTGTCGTTGGAAACCTCAAAATAAACTTTTGCATATTTATTTCGAGCAATTTGTTTAGAGATTTTGTTACATGTGATTAGATAAAGGTTTGTCATATGATAATTGTTGGAAATCACATGAACATGCTGTTGAAAATCCCAAAATACTGAAACACATTTTTAGGGTTTATATCATGATTTTGATTATTCAATTTGCTATTGTTTTATGTTTGTTTTCCAAAATTTGTTTAGGGCTTTTGTTTATTGTGTTATTATTAACAAATAACACAAAGAATATGATTATTGATGCTTGTTTACGATGAAAATCAAAACCCTTTTATAATCGGCTCGGATCCTCTGGCGTCAGAGTTCCTCTATAGTTCTCTACAATAGGCGCCTGAGAAATTTGAGGCAGAATGTGCCGTTTTAAAAAATGAAGTCGTTACGTGTCAAAATCTTAATGGCGAGCACAAAATATGACCACGAAAAATCATCCAGTTCTAGAGAATTTCAAAGGATTCAATTTTAGAAGATTCAATTTTTTTTAAAATAGGGTTTTTTTTTAAAAAAAAAAAAAGAAAGTAAAGCTTTGACCCCGCTTTATTAGAATTTGTTTTGAAAAGTATATATATAGTCAAATTGATGGATCCAATCAGCCAATGATAAAATGGTGGTTTTGACACATTTGCATTAGACTTGTTAGTTGTGTAAGTGTTACGAAAACTCGTTAGGCAGAGTTTGGGGAGTGTGATTTGCGTTAGTCTGAAATGTCATTAAAGTTTTGAATTTCTTTTTTTTTTTCAAACACATATTTTCTATTTTTCAGTTTTCTTGTTCATTTCTTTATGTTCTTATAACATACAACTCACAGCTTGGTAAAATCGTGAGATGATGAATCTCAAAAATTATAAATTAATACGATATATATAAGAGGAATTGAAAGTGATTCTTAAGAAAGCAAATAATATCGTTAGATTATAAGTAGTTATCATAATAAAATTATGGGTAAGTCTATAATGCAAAGTTTGATTCTTGACATGGGATACAATGTGTTATGAGCCTGTAATATAATGGCACGTGGAAGAGTTAGTTATGATGTGACTCCATACACAGTTTTGATTGGTTGAAAAAATTATTATTTTTTTATTATTTTTCAGCATTAAATTATATCAATGGCTATAATTATGTCACATCAGTAATTACATCCCATGTCAAGAATTAAACTTTGCATCTTAGACTAACCCTAAAATCCTAATGGTACTGATCTATGTACTTCTACATATAAAAGAAAAGTAATTATCTTATAACTATCACTTTATTTTCTTAAAAAGATAAAGTTCATATTTCATTTCGATCCTAAACATTTAGATTAATCTCATTTTATTAGTCTTAGATACTTCATTAATTTCAATAAAATAAATTAAGTATTTTTCTAAAATTCAAAATTTCAATTAATTTCGTTCAAGAAAAATATGATATGAAATAATGTTGATGTTTATATTGGTACACTCAGTTCGTTTGCGTTTTTTATAAAATTTATTTTGATTATAATCGTAGTGTGATTATAATCAAAGTTGATTATTTTTATAGTGATGTTTGGATGATTGTTGATTATTTGGTGTGAAATTATTAAAATGGGTATGTAATGATTGTGGTAGGTGGATAAAAAGTAAGGAAATTGATAAATTGTATAGGGGTATAAATGGAAGAAAAAGTAGGAAAAAATAAGATGTGATTTGATTATAATAAAAGTGTGTTTGGATGTGATTGTTGTTTGAAAAAAAAATCAAAATATGTTACTGTTTGCCTTGAAAAGCGTAAAATTTGATTATTTTCATGTGCAAGTAGGGGGTGATTATCAAAATCGGTGCGCCGATTGAATTTTGGCCTACGAAATGATGCACCAAAAGGACTAAAATGTACAATTTTTCCCGACAATCGGTGCACCAACGAAGAAAATGGTGCACCGTTTCGCATCAGATGAGAGAGAAAGTTTAAGCGCACGCGGACCCGAAATTTTCCTTCAATTTGGCATAAATCTCTCAATTTGGCGCACCGTTTTACCAAATGGCATACCACTCCTTCTCCCCCATCTTCGCTTTCTCTGCAACTCCTTCTATCTCGCTCTTTTCAATTTATCGCACCGTTTCAATTTGGCACACCATTCTATCTCCCCCATCTTCGCTTTCTCTGCAACTCCTTCTCTCTCGCTCTTTTCAATTTGGCGCACCGTTTCAATTTGGCATACCACTCCTTCTCTCCGTCGTTGCTCTCTCTCTCTCTCCACAGTATTCGATTTCACATTTTCCGGCATCAAATCTCCCGAAAACTTGACGCAATCTGGATATTAATCAATTTTGCATAAACTTCAACTTAGTGCTTCGTCTCTTTGAATTGGATATTAATCAAAATCTTCGTAGATGGTATCGATTTCTGACCGCGATTAATATGAAATTTTTTGATCTGTCCAGGATCGGTGAAGAAAACGTGCCGATTCATTCTGTGAGGGACTTTTGTGTTAAACGACAAGAGCTTTTAGCTTGTTCTTGTTTGATTTTCTTTGAATAGTGAGAGAGAAGTTTTTCAGTTTCTATTGTTCAATGTACATTTTCAGATTCTGTAGAATCGATAATAGCTGATACAAAATGGTAGAGTTTAGTGTAATTGCGAATTCGTAAATCAGAGAAAGAGAAACGAAATGAACTAGTTTTCTTCTGAGAATTTTTTCAGCCATGGCTGATGAAGATCCAGCTTCTATGAAGAGAGAGACGACAGAGAGGGGTGAGAGAGAAGGAAGACAACAATGGCTAAAATATCAATTTTACTCCTAAACTATTTGGGCAAAATAAACAATTTAGCCCAATACAAGAATAAGTATTTACAAACTGGCCCAATATTCAGTTAAATGACAATTTTGTCCTTGTGATGTGTGATGGAATATATTAGAGTATAAGTAATTATAGGTATATATATATAGGGGTATATGTGTAATTGAGTGTGTTTGATTATAAAAAAATCATGATTATAATTGAATCAGGAAAAAAACGTAAACGAACATGTTTATTATGATCATAATCAAAACAGATTATAATCAAAATGGAAACGAACCGGGCCTAATCTAATTAAATTTTATTCTAAAAAGTAATAAATATCTTCAAATCCAAAACTTAAAATTTCAGTATTCCAACAGTTACTTTTTTGAACTTGTTTGATTAGATTTCGAAATAAAATCTGATTCCAACATTTTGCTATCAATTATGAGATTTTGGACAGGAGATATATTAAAATGAGATTTGCAGTTTTCAACGATCTATCTTTTTTTTGGTTTCTAGAGACCATGTGTTCAAGACATGTCCGGTGCAAGATCAAGTTGGTTGGGGTTGACATGTGTTATAACTCAATTCCACGTATATATGTTTAAATTGATTAATAAATGTGTAGTTCATACAAGCTTAAGGGATCGGATCGTATAGTGTGCACTGTGCAGTAACAATATGATAGAGTAAATTATTAATTTAGTTATTAATTGGATTACGTGTGCTCTTATTTTAGTATTTGAATTTTTAAAATGTTTCATTCAGTCTCAAAAATTCATAATTAGTTATAATTTAATTTCTTATAATATATCCATATCTAAATGCCTCTTAATATCTAGGGCTTTATTGAGCGATCCTTAAAGACCTACTCACCTGCAACAATCACGGCATCCCAAAATGTAACACAATTTTTGAAGATTCCTATTGTGAGTATCTAATAAGGCATATGATTGGTGGGCGAATTCACTGCAGTGAGTTTTCCTACAATGGGCCTGCAGTATCAAATCCCAGTCATTCATTTAATTTCCCTGTATCACAACCATCCTTTCCACTTTATTGATACAATGCATTTTGAGCTTTTTATTTGACACTGGAGGTTTACTGTAGAAAAACTCACTGCAGTGAATTTTTTCTCGTATGATTGACCTATTTTCACCGACCTTCTCGTTTAGGTCTTTCTTTATATATATTCCCCTAGAAATCTTAATTCAGGTTAGATACTTTATTCTCACTTTTTCTATGTATATTTTCTTTGAACTTTTTACTAACTTAAACATCAATATATCTTCACAGAGCCATACTTATGAAGCTTGTTTTGCAGGCCGAGGTTTTCTTTATTGCGATTTCACTAACTGCTCAGCCCCTAAATAACTAATTAAGGTAAAACTTTGTCTGATTTTAGTTTATTATCTTCAATTATTGAATTGTACACAATTAGAATGTTCATAAAATGACTAATTATTACAAGTAATGAATTTTGGAGACTAATTAAATCAAACATTTAAAAAATTCAGAGATTAACAGCGCCTATATATATATATATAATCTAAGGACTAGGATGCTATTAATTTACTCCAATATAATGTTAATGTTATTGTCCGACACACATATACATATATTAAGATAAGTGTATTGTTTCGTACAGGACAGCATTGGCAAAGCTATTTGAGAAATGGATGGAGCAGTAAATGAGTGGCACTCATAAGTGTATCACTATCATATATATGCATTTGATAACTGTTTCTCAGTTCCATGACTGTTCAAGAATATGACATATGAGAAACATAATTGGGGTGCAATATGCCTTTCAAGTTTTAATCTTTGTGTTGTTGGTAAGTTAAGTTAAGAGAGCTATATATGTGTGGTGCTGATATTTGGCAACACTAATAATGGATTATATTGTTGCTTAGAAACTCAATGATGTTTGCCTTGTGGGCTTGTTTTGTTTGTTGCATGCTTTTTTCACAGCCAGAGTTAGATATCTAGCTATCGTAAAATGATCAAATTATCAAAATACTCAATGGATACTAAGTACTAACTTTGAAATTTTATTTTATATGTCTCAATCTGAAGATAAATAAGAAAGTACTCTACCCATACTATATTTGTAATAATAAGAATTCATTTATATATATAAAAATATAATATTTTTAAATTTTATGTTATAATAATGTATGCAGTTTTTCTAAAATTTAGATAATAAATATGAATTGGAGTTTATAGACGAAGTTATTCTGTTATTTGTCCTGTAAATTTCAGAGTTTCACAAGATACAAACTCCTTAAATAACACAGTTCACATAAAAAAGGAAAGCATGCAATCATAGGTTATGAAACGAAAAGGACCTTTGAAGATTCAACTGTATTTCCAACATCAACCGTTGTAGGGTTTTCTTCAATTTAAAAAATTGATCATATAAAGTTATCATTATAGAGACTTTATTACTTCAAAAAGTGACCTATGATACATGATGACACATTTGACATTCCCATACAAACCCAGTAAGCTAGCGTAGTCTGTTTGAAGTTTGAACTATGGTTAAAAGGTAAGTATGAGAAACAATGACATCATTTCTTTCATAAATCCAAGCAATAAAATGAGTCCTGAATTCAAAAGTAAAATAAAGCAATAAAATGAGTCCGAGGCAGTTTCAAATGGGTACAAATTCTCGTAATAAATAAAAATCTGCCTGTTGGAACATTGTGACATGCTCATATGGAATTAATCAGGTCACATCATCAATAATCTAGGGATCATAATTAAATAATGAAAATGCCTATTTTTTGAACCTGAATTTATTTGAAAACTAAAATTTAGTTTTTAAATATTAGAAATACATTTTTTGACCCTTGATTTTGTTTTACAAATATTGACAATTTAGTCTCTAAAATATTATGTGTAAAGACTAAAGACTAAACAGTTAATACTTGTTAGAAAATGACTAAATGAGTGATCATGTATCTTCAATATTTAGAGACTAAATCATTATTTTGAGATAAATTTAAAGACTAAAAAATAAGTTTATTCTTAAATTATTCATGCTAGACTATACCCTCCAAAATCAGTTCAACAAGACTAGTTATGACCTATTTTATCTTACACTTGAACCGCCAAGTAAGGCAAGATGTAGAATAAATTAACATAACCAATCCCTTTCTTTGAACTATAATTCTTTTTTTCTCTTCTTACTACTCTTCTTCCTTTATAACATTTCCCTTTCTCCTTGGGGCTTAGGAACCTTGCTTTGTAGTGGAAGCAGAGCTATAACTTTTGTACCAAAACAAATAACAATTTTAGGCGTCACTGGACGTGCTGTTACCAACCCAATATTCCTTCACAGCAACCAGTATCTTCTGAGGCACAAGAGGACCATCTTCATGATCTGTCATTTTGGCATCCCACCTCATTCCCCCAACAATTTTTTTAACCTTGATCAGCACATCGACTTCGTCCCGGATGATAATTGCTCCTTCGGGTCGCAGGATTCGATCCATCTCCAAAAGGATGTCTTCTATATTGCACCTGTTTAATCAAATCAACAAGCTTTTTATTGATTTCTCTTTTTAGAAAAAGAACAATCTTTTAAAGACAAGGGGTAGAGTTCTTGTGTTGAGAGGGTGGGATGAATCTTAAATCAGTTGGTTATTCCAAACAAAAATAAAGCTTAGGGTTTAGATAAGTGCATAAAAACACTCAGGAATCAAGATAGACCATTCAACTTTTTACATAGTTTTGCTATGAGCTTCACTTCAGATTATTATTTAAAAGTTTATGCATCCTTCTTAACATTTCAGTATTTTACCAACAATGTAGGTCCCTCCCTCACCCCTCCTACCAAGAAATCTTAGATAACTAAAGTTGAGATTTCAGGATCAAAACTTTGAAATAATAATAAAAAAAAGAAAAGGTTATTTTGTTTCATAGCTCACTAAATTCAGAATATGTAAATATGTGACTACAGAAGTAATTATAAAGTTTCAGCTGTTTTTGGACAAGATATTCTTTAAATCTGCAGACCAGATGAAGAAACTTACCTGTCCTGGTACAAGCTAAATAAATCACTAGCATGAATAAAATCGTATGTCCTTGGGTAAGTAGAAAAGCCTTCACACCTGAAGAAAGAACAGTATGTCAATGAAATTGCATAGCAGAGAATTTTCATTTTCATCCATGATTGCTCAATTTAAGTCAACGGTGGACATTCCATATATATTAATGCAGGGTTCATAAATGTGAATGCTCATCCCAAAATTAACCATAATTATCATTCAATATTCAGTTTTTTGAAGCTTAGGGAGCCAATTTGCAGCGACAGTTTGCATGCAATAAAGGACTTTAGGGATGGTTGAGGATGGAAGAGAGAGAATGCTTAGTTACTTACCAGTCATGATAAATGCCAATTAGACCTCTCTCATAGACGACACCTAAAGTGTTTTTAGCAACTGTGGGCACAACATTCATCACCCAAGATTTTTGTGATTCAAGTGCAGCTGCAAATCCTCCTAGGCCAGCATTCATGTCCATTACATTCCGGTATCTTGTAGTGCCTATCAATCTATTGATTCGTTTGTAACCATTAACACGCTTTTTCCATAATTTGTTGTCCTCTTGATAAGATTCAGCTGTGACCCCTTCAACAGAGCCCTGAGCTATACGAGGAGGGACTGCAAATAGCCTTGCAGGAAACTTCTTCAATTCTCCTCCAGCAACTTCATTTTCATTCTCTACCTCAGGGAAAGGGGTTTTACATGCTTTCATCTTCTCGTACCTATTTCAACACCCAAAAACCAAGAGAAAAATATCAGGACATGGTGAACGTATATATAGAGAGGGAGAGAGTAAAAAACAATTGCAGATATCAACTATTTCTTATATAATTGTAATAACAAACCATTAGCTTGAAAAAAGAGGATTAATATTCTTAAATTGGGTTTTGAAGGATTTGAAGCATATTAGCAATTACTACATCTACATGATACTGGAGCATATGGTAGTCTAACAACCTTAGGATTTCAGTAAATTTACACCTTACTACTGAAAATTGAATGCCTGAGCATTCTATGTATTGCTCTGCTGTTTGGTCATATTTTCCATTGGGATATGGAAGACAACTAGAGAAATGGAATTAAGGTAATAATTCTTTCCTTTACTTATGATTATTTCAAGCCCCAAAATGTAGATAGTGTTATGTGATTCCAAAGTTCAGAGAGTGCAATTGAGTTATTAATTAACTTAAAGATTATCTAGAAGTAACAGTAATGACAAGAATGAGGAAAAAGATGAAATCTTTTGCAGTTGCTCAAATGGAAATAAAGTCTGGATGCATTTAAGCATAGCTAAAGGGGAACCCGGAACAGGACTTACCAAACATTATCAGCATTATCTGATTCACATAAATTAGAAGACTTTCTTTGACAGGATTCAGCATTGACTTTTTTCCTCCAGATAGCAATATCTCCCTTTTCATATTTCTTTTCCCAGCAAAGACTTTCAGCTAACTCCTCAATTTTTCTCTGCTCTGCCTTGACCTCCTCCTTAGATCGCTTCCATGTTTGGTAGTATGTTTTCCAGTTAATTGGAGGGCCAGATAAAATCCAGTATCCACCAGGCCTTAAGACTCTATCAACTTCCATTAGATACATTCCATCTGTGTTCAGTACATGGGTTGAGTCCCCATATTAATTCCTTCAGAAAAATGTTCCATTTGGATACAAATAAAATTGAGTTTGTTTAAATTATTCCCCATCACTGCTAGATGCAAAGAAGCTCTTCCTTTTTTTTTGTTGGCCCAAATGCAAAGAAGCTCTTCAACAAAAGCCTTTGATGCTATATATATGCAAGAGTTATACTTATACCAATTAATGTGACAATCTGGGGAACTTCAAAGTGACAGAATATCTTTGTAATAGAAATTCTATATAGTTGGAAATACAGGTGGGGGACCATGATTCTAAGAGGCCAATATAAAACAACCTGTATTAAGATGGACCACCAACACCAACATTTAATATTGAGTTAACCAGGATAAGAATTAAATGCTCTGATTAACCCATCATTATTTTTGTCCACTTGATAATTTCAAAATAGTCAAATCACCATTTTTTTAATGTTTTAGACTTATATATGGAAGTTTAGATGTACTGACATAAACAGAAAGAAAACAATGATAGCAACATAAATCTTATCAATCTTATTGACTGTTCATTTTAGCACTAACCGTTTGCAGTCCATGGTATCAGACACCGCGAACACTGGGCCATATCAAAGGCTCTTGAAGGGTAAGGGAGATGGACAGTGCCAAAAACACCAATAACAGCAGGTACACCTCGTTCCAGGGCGAACTGCACTTGTGCTTCGTGGTTGTCCTTTGGTGCAAAGGACATAGTCACCACATTCCTCTTTAGCAAATAAGCTCCCCAACTTGCAACCTATATAATTGTCCATGTTAACATTAGTCTAGTAATTAAGGCTCAAGCAAAAGGTACTAACCGAAAATAAGTAACTAGTGTCACCAAGCATGCAAAATAAACAAGGAGCAATCATTTGCAAAAGCTCAAAACATAGATAAAACAATCCACATGCAAAAGGCATCGCAAGAACCATTACCACAAAATATATGACAGATCTTATTAAAAAAAGCCATTTCAGCTAAGCATTATGAATCCAACCCCAATTCGTTGGGTTTCAGGATTTGGATTCTCAATGAAGTGCCTCAATAGTAATGAACCATGGATATTTTCATGCACTTCAATATACTTTATAAGATAATAAGGGGATATTATAACAAGGGCTGGTGAAATTTGAATGTAAAGATAAAGATAGAATAAAAAGATCATAAGGAAGAGTAACAAAATGAGTTGGAAAGAATGTTTAGGTACTTATAACACAGTCCAAATATAGATATAGATAGAATCAAAAGAACTATTGAATTGACGTACTCCACAACCAGTGTCCAGAGCTGTTCTGACAGAGCCATCTGCAATAGGGATAACTGATGCAAGTTCATCTATATATGCATCTGCTCCTTGAGGGAACATGGTTCCTCCACCTGGAAATTTGAATATGTTGCCCTGGAACTGCACCCAATTTTGAACTGCCTTCTCCACTGTCAGATGCTTGTAAGGAACATTAGCATAGTAGGCATAATCACGACTTTTGGGCCAAGGAAAAGGTGTCGTGTACCCTTTGGGGGCTGGAATAAGGCAATGTAATTTTTCTTCTTCAGATGGACAATGCCTTTCCCTATATATCATGTTTTCTCTGGGGAATCTCATTGCTCTGTCTTGTTCTTGACAAGGTGTATAATCAACATATTTAGTATCACATGGCTTGTATACTTTTGCTTTTAGTTCAGAAGGTTCGACAATTTCCACATCAATATTGTGATGAGATTCAAAACTCAAATTGGGTGAAGTAGTGCATTCTGTCACCTTATTTACTTTCAAGGACAAACTATCTTCCTTTCCAGACCCACTCCTTTGCCATGCTCCCAAAAGGTAAAAGAAAGCGCACAGACCAATCACAGCAAATATGGACAGTGGTCTTCGTCCTCTCTGGCTTGGATTATTATTTTTTGAACCCATCAATTGGCTCGTAGTAATCTATAGCAATGAGGGATGAGATTAGAGATAGACAATTTATGGTCGATCATTAAATTTAAGCATTTACAAACCTTGAAGGAATATAGTATCCTAAGCATAAAGCACTTAAATATTGACAATATGATTACTGATATAGAAGCTTACTATTATTGAGGAAGAAACTACCAAAAAAAAAATTGCCAACTTTCAGTTAGTCTTAACTGACAAATTAGCAATTTATAATTGAGATACAATATCTAACATAAGCCATAGGGGGGACCTCATCGTTGCCATATAAATAAGAAATGGAAAATAATCTTAATTATCTTGCCTTCATTTATAATTGATACATTGACAGTTGGACACTAATTCATTTTCAATTCTCAATTTCTCATGCATACATAACAAGCCAGGATAATCTGCGGTGTACCCATAATTTTTGGAAAAACATTTTTTCCCATATTTTACAAACTAAGAAATCAGACATGGCTAATTTGAATCAAATAATGTGATAATTAAAGATTTTACAGTACGAGAACAGATCTCTGCCAGATCTTCACAGAATCTAGATAGCTACATCAATATTCCAAAATTCCAATCTCTTCTATTACACACCACGGCACTCCCTTCGACCCCAAACTAAACGAGCTTAATGCAAACAAGATATACAAATCGAGCGGCAAAACTCACGAGAAAACAAATTTTTTTTTAAAAAAAAAGTGAGAAGACCCCTCGTTTTATTGGATCCAACGAAGATCTACAATGACTCTCTAAAACATAACAAAAGTTCTAGTTCAAAAGTGGCAATTTCAGAGCGTAAATGTAAATCCATGTTGAAAAGAACGCGAGGGTTAGAACTAAATCTAGCTCATTGTAGCCACAACAACAATGGAACTGAAGCTAGAAGAGTGACATAGCTAAACAGACGCAATGTTTCAGCAAATAAAGCGAGATGTGAGTATGTGACCAAGAAATCATGCAGAAAAATGCAAGTCTCAAGGAAGAAGAGAAAAATCGCAAAGCTAACCTAGAATAGACGAATTCAGTAGAGCGAAGTACTTCTTCCTACCTCCCGTATAGCTTGTAGATTCCCCTCAATGTTGTGAATCGCTCACTCCAAAAAAGAGAGACAGAAATATAGGATCATGCAATGCTTTATTGCTGTATGCTAATTAATTACTCAAAAGAAAAAAAGAGAGAGAAAGAAGCAGCAGAATGTAGTGTAGTGACGGTGGGAGATATATAAAAATTAGAAAAGTAAATGCAATGAGTGAAGGAAGTGGAAGCAAGAAAAGAAAGAAAAGAAAGAGAAAGAAAGTAATTGGCGAACAGAGCGTGATTATGGTTTCGTTGACGGATTGACCCTTTTACTACGGTTATTCGCCGACAGCCAATGCGTAGAATTCGAATTTATAAGATTTAGGTTAAAGTGTACTTTTGGTTCTATAATTTTTGTTAAGGTCTCAATTTGGTCCCATAACCTTTTTGTATTTTTTTGTCCCATATCTTTGTAAGAAGTTACAGATTTATTAGTCTTGTATCACTTTTGGTCCCATATCTTTTGGTCAGGTTATAGAATTGGTCATATATCTTTGCAAAAAGTTTTACCGTTAGTCTCATTTAATCCAAAGATATCCGACCAATTTTGCATATGACCCAAAGATATGAGACCAATTCTACAATCTAACTAAAAGATATAGGACCAATTCTGCAACATGAGTCAAAGATATGGGACCAAAAGTGTAACATGGGACCAAATCTGCAACTTGAACAAAAGATATGAGACCAAAAGTGCAACAAAAAAAGTTATGAGACTAAATTGAGACCTTAACAAAAGTTATGGGACCAAAAGTGCACTTTGGCCAAAGATCTATATATATATATACAGATTTTTTTCTTTTGAAATACTATGTATTAGATTAGACTTTAAATTGGAGAACACTTTAGAAATTAGTTACACAATACACGGAAAACTTAAATTTTAAATTTAAGGAGACCGAACTTTAGAAATTAATTAGTTGAAAAATCTAAAATTTTAGGGTAAATTGCAATTTGGTANTCCTAACAGAAAAAAACCTCAGGGTACCAAATCGCTAACGGAGCAAACCACGGGGTACCACAATGCAAAAATTTTTCTTTCAGGGTACCAAAGGGGAACCGCCCCTAACCACAGGGTACCAAATTGCAATTTACCCAAAATTTTATGATGTGTCTTACATTTAACCATCTCTTTTATAAAAGATTCGTTATATAAGAGTTGCCGTCCGTCAATTAAAATATCATTATAACCGGTACATATAACTTGAAGTTATCTGTTAAAGTTAAAGAATTTAGGCCAGAGTCTTATTTTGATCTCTGGTACTCGCTCAAAGTTCTCTCTTGGTCCTTCATATTTGCTCAATATTTTGTTTTGGTTCATCAAATTTTTTGCATTTTGTTTTGGTCCCTCATGTTTGTTCAAAGTTCCATTTTGATCTCTCAAGTTTTTAAAAAGTTCCACCGTTAGTCTCGGACTCTTTTACATTCACTTTTTCCGTTAAAAAAAAGGAAAAAAAAACTTTCATCTCCCAATAATTTGGCTCTTTTGTATTAAGGTCCTTCCTTTTTGTAAAAAAGCAAAATTGTTAGGAGATAGAAGGTAGTTTTTTTTTCCTTTTTTTGAACAGAAAAAGTGGATGAAAAAAAGTTAAGGACTGGAACATTTTAAAAACTTGAGGGACCAAAACAGAACGAAAAAAATCTGAGAAACTAAAACAGAGCGAAAAAACTTGATGGACCAAAACAGAACTTTAAACAAATACGAGAGACTAAAATAGGACTTTGGCCAAGAATTTATGACTTTATAAAATATTTTATACTCAACAACGGTTGAACTCATTACTTGGATTTTATACATTCTAGTTTTGAGAATGTTGAAACTTTAACTAACCAATTAGGAATATCTTGCTGGTTTACCGGATTTGGTGTGGAGACGTGGTAACTCCACTAATTTTACGACAGAAATAAGAATGATTTCTTTTTGGGGGAACTTTCAACTTTGAGTACCAAAAAGAAAAGTGATGTATAAAGTATGAACTCTTAGTGAACTTTTAAGAAGACACCCAAGTTTGGGAAATGCTACCGTTGGGAGTTCAATCATAGCAATTTTGTTTTTTACATCATCATGGGTCTTATAACAGAAAGTAACAAGCGGAAAAGGTACGTAATTTCTATGAATCACTGGATAAATAATTAGAATCAATGGCACCCCATTCCAATCGCGTAGAAGCTAAATTAATGATTTAGATTTTAGAGTATCAAAAGGAAGTTTCGACGTAAAAAACATGAATGAAAAATGGAATTGGGTTGTGCCGACAAAATAGGTCTGAATTATGAGTTTATGACTACTCTCCATATGCCATAAATGAAACCCACGCCATGTCATTTTCTCCTCTCATTCCCATCACCATCCCATTTATTACTAGGGAGTCACCTGTCCTTTTCGACAATTCTTCACAAGTTTTTGTGCCCAAAATATCTATACACAGCTCTGCACTTCGTACAATGACTCAAATCATTTTTGTACAAAACCGTAGATCCAATGAAAATGTGTCCTTTACTCTTTTTGTTTCGTGGTCGTAATTGGAAAACATATTTTGGCCAGAAAGAAAGAACTGTACTCGTACACCTAAGTATTTGTTTAATATATAGAGTCAAGAAGAAATGTGCTCTCTTCACTCGAAAGAACCAAGAAAAAAAAAACTTAATTAGATATGTTGACACCACCTACACGGCCTGCTATCCAATAATTAGAGATCCACTGGTCTAAACGACAATCAATTTTCCCAGTAAACTATGTATGCACATCCCATAATTAAGCATGTCCAAGGGATGTACAATTACGAAAAATCTGCAAGGAAAAAAAAATAAAAATTGAAAGGTCTGAATGGCTATACAAAACAACTATTGCACCTTTTTGTCCAATTCCAATATCATTATGCTTATGCTAAAAAAACCAAAAAAACAAATATCATTATGCAACTAAGACACTTTCTAGTCCGCCCATTTGGACCGTCCATTGAAATGACCCTATACTTAATCATTCCAATGAACGGCCCATATGGATTAATTTATATATTTCAGCGCGGATCGGCTCCGAGAACAACATTGTTTCCATGCCACATGAAACAAGGTAATCTCTACATGTCACGTACACTGTAGTACAGGCTATGCAACTGCATGGCTGCAGACCTACTCTACGTGTGAGTTTATAGAGGCCTAAAAAATAGTGAAGTACCTAAGAGGACGACTTTAACATTATATAAGTCTGCAAGTGCCCAATTCTTGGTGTTTTAAGCATGCCAATCAAGACTAAATACCTTAATACTGAAAATGAAGAAACTGAAAGCTAAGGTCATAACCGTAAACGGCAAAAATTTATGCCTGATGGTATTGAAACCATCAAAAAATAAAACAAACAAATATACATATATATTTATGCCACACATATTGCCCTTTAGTGCTGTAAACATAAACGAGATTCTGAAACCTAGCAGCCAGCTCATTACAGGTGTTAAAATGACCAAAACATAGATGTACAAGAAATCACCAGAGAGCGTAGATTACTTTTAGATGCCTTACCCAACCTCTTTCAAACAGACATGGTAGGACTAGGCTTCATCTGATACACAAGTTGCTCCAGCCAACATAATCGAAACATAACAGAAGAGATTATTCAAACTTTTGAGTCAAAAAAGTAGCTCCTTAGGTTCTGCATCAATTTAATACCACAAGTTCACAACCAATCAATTCAACTACATCAGTAAACACGTAAAATTGGGGCATACACTGAAAATAAAACAACTAACCAGTTTTTGGTGCAGAACGTTGTTCACAATTTAGGTCCGTGTCTTTATTGACCCTTACTTTACTTGCATTGATCTTTTTCTTAATCTTTGAAGAGCTCAGAGAGCCTTCCACTGCAGAGTATAGATGAGAACTACAATTAGTTACATTATGATGCTCATGTAGATCTAAGACAATCATATAAATTGTGAATTGATTAATGAGACTATGAGAGTGATTAAGAAAAAATCACCCAATTATGTCAATTTCATTTGGAACACCTTGTTTATATTGGCTGCTCAAACTTGTTAGTACACCAACATACCTTGCCATTCCCATACCACTTTGGATTCACCCTTCACCAGCTTTGGATAGCGATCTACTCGAGAATCTTCTTGAACCAATTCTTCTACCTGTAACCCAAAACAAAGTTATTGCACAAGCTTAAACAGTCATTCATATAACTAATTATAAAAAAATCCATTGCTATATTTCTCTTATTTAACTTTAGTTACAGGACAACAGTTATTGAATCACATACAACAATGCAATTATGAACAGCGGCTCTCTGAATAGTTAAGTTGAAATGTGAACTAGATGTTAGTAATTATTTTCAAAGCATGCACACTTTAATCATTTAGCATTGCAATAAGAAAAGAATGGAAAACCCAATTCTTGAATGAATCATAAGGATATGCCACAACAACAAAGCATGACTTCTTCCTTGCTAGATGAAATCTCATGATAGTAGAAAAACTATTTTCCAGTCGGAGGTTAAAAATAAGATGCAGAAGAGCAAAATAACACCATGTAGGGTAACTTATAAGACAGCAAACTGACAGGCAATATATGTGCAGGTTAGGTTACTCCACTTTTCTGATAGAAATTTAAAATGATAAACAGGACAATCAATGGAAGCCCATTCTAAAATAACCCCAAGTACCTTTTTCCATAGAAAGGGGTCCTTCCGTTCCCTTGGCAAAAGTAGATGATCTCGTAACCTAGAGGCGACAACCCATGGTTCACATTCACCATTAGCAGTTTTTGACATTAGTGCATTCTCTTCAAGTGTTTCACAGACCTATTACAACAGCAACAAAGAGCTCTTATTGTTTGTAAAATAATGTAGCAAATGGAAACAGAAGTAGAATATCAGCTATAGTGCTATACAATAGCAACTGTCAACAGCTGTAACATATACAATTACAGGTGACAAAAGACAGGCAGCCACTTTTTCTTTTTGATAAAACTCAAACATTAAATTTATTATGCCATCTGAGTTGTTGTCCCATTGCATGATCATAATGCTAGTTCACAAGTCATAATAAAATATTAACATCAATCTGCACAGACTAGAGATACTTTTATACTTATCTTATGGTACAAAACGGTAATGCATATCTAACTAAACATAGTGAGGCACATAAACCCATACTCACCATTGCACACCAACCCCACCCCCACAAATATTAGTGTCATACTAAGCCCTAGCCACATATTCATTCATTAAACATGTGACAATCATTTATTTAAAGGGTGGCCTAGTGCACGAGTGGGGTCTGGGGAGGGTCAAATGTATGTAGCCTTAAGCCTGCAAGCAAATAGGTTGTTTCCAAAATTTGAACCCATAACTTCCAGGTCATATACTGCCAAGCCTCACCCTCCATGACAATCATTTATTTACTCCCATAAAATTAATAGCTCTACCAATAAGTGGTTGGTACTCCAATCTCCAGAGGTAAAGTCTTGGATTCAAGTTGTGTTGGAGACACTCTTGTTGGGAGAGTGTTACCCCTGTTATGAGACCTCTTGGCTTAAACAAGGATTAATCCTTGTCTAGATCATAAAACAAATAGTTGAGGGACAACTTGTAGTCATACCAAAAAAAAAAAAAAAAAAAAAAAAAAAACTGTCACAAGCAGCATGGCGTTTAAAGTGATCTATCAAAAAACTTTAATCAGGAGTCGGATATAGTGTGAGGAAAATTCTGCAAGGAATCGGATTATCAAGAGGCAGAACCTAGGATACACTAATCACATATCCATTGGGTCACCCAGTCATAAACAAAATAGACAACAAACTTCAGATTAACCTGATTGTAAAGCTCTTCAACTCTTCTTGACACCTTTAGTTTCTGACGGACCTTCCAGATGAAAAATGTGCATCCAACAAGCTGTTTGATCTCAACATCAATAATAGGTCTAATCACATTAATAACAGAATGGAATCATTAAACTAAGGTTTTAAGTCAATAGTACCATTGCACAAAATGGCAAAACAACCAGGATATGCTGTGAGACCCACAGATGAATGCAACAGGCATATGGCTTGTAATGCTCTGCGAGAAAATCTGGACATTTAAACTCTTTCGTCCTATATTGGACAGAAGGATGTCAAATACAGAAGTCTCAGGAAACTTATGACAATAAGTCACTAAGCCACTATCAGCTTGGAGGGCAGAAAGCAATAGAAGATGATATACCCATGAGAATTTGTCCTCATCTCCAGCAATTTAGCCATAAGCTCAGTTGCCTTCTGCTTTGTATAATTATAAAGTGCATTTTCCATTTGTTCTAAATGATCAAAGCGATTCCATATTTCATCCTCTTGAACCTGAAAAAAATTTACTAAGGAATTAGGAACCATCCATGTTTTAAGGAATAAGTCTAGTAGCATTTGGCGAAAAAATGATATTAATATGATACAAAATAAACTGTTTAATCAGAGAGCTAAAAGTGACAACAGACCCAAACTGATCCAGTTTTGTAGCACAAATACTGAGCATAATCTTCACAGAGGTGACTTTCTACACTGTTTGACTGCAAGAAGCTCATATAAAAGAATCACAAATCAATGATATACATAAATTTCAGAGAACAGAAAAGAAAAAGAATACTGGGCAGTATTTATTCATTGAAAACAATAAATGAGAACAAATACGATTAGAGGAACACACAATCTTTTTAGCAGATTCATTAATATCTCCATCTTCTACACACAACTTCCCATGCTTTTGGTAACCCTGGAGACATTCCAACTTGCCATCGTAACATGCTCCATTACTTGGACAAGGTTCACAATCATCTGTAATAATACCCAATCACAAAAAATTCCAGTCTACAGAAGAAACAAATACTAAACCAGCACCTATAGCTCGAATCTACAACATCATAACAATATTATGAAGTCAGGAGTACACTCACAAGAAAAGGATTAGAGGTAACATGAAGCAGATAGACATCTGGTGGACTTGCATTAGAAAGGCATCTGTATCCTACCAAAATAAATGAAACAGCAATGCAGTGCTTAACATTCCAAAGTCAACACCAAAACATACTGAATAGAACACCCTTAGATTATTGTATATTTATACAAATTTTTTTAATAAAAAGAAGTAAGATTTTCATATTGGCCACTGATGAATAAGAAAAGTAATAGATAAGGGAAAATGTCCAAGATATATGAATTACTTGCTAATAATATAAATGCAATCCAATTTCAGAGTGAATGATATTTTAGTCACGATAAGAGATCTCCAACCCACTCAGATTTTAGCTGTTGCACTTACGGGGTTGATGAGGCTTGTTGACCAGTAAATAGAAATGATATTTCGGAGAAAAACATAGTTCGGTTAATAAACCCAATACTCATTACCCAATGCAGGCAACCAGGATCGCCTGACAATTTTGTGCTCAAATAGGAAATATATTTTAACACCTCTAACTCTAACTAAACAAACGAAAATAATAGGCAAAGCATATTTATACATTTCCCGAAACAGAGTGGAAACGAAAGCAAGAAATTAAGCACATACAAGTAAGCTCCAGACAACGAAATTCAGTATCCCTAACTTGTTAAACAAACATGCTTGGTAAGCAGATAATCTAATCAGAAGAAGATCTCACCGGAAAATAAATCGGGAGACTCCAAGTCGCTATTGCAAAAAGGCTTCGCCGGAGGATCAATAACAGAGGTAAATAAGAAGTTACAGGTCCAAGCAACTGCCGATGCGACCGCGAGGACGACGAGGAGCCTCGGAAATTCGTGCTTTGAGGGAAAGAAATTCGAAGGAGGCTCCATGAATGGTTTGAAGGAAGAAGAAGAAGAACTACGAGAACGATTTGAAGTTTTTGAATTGAAGTTTGATTTTTCGCGCTTCATTTGTGATTTGAGAGAGAATGAGAGATGATCACCAAATAGTTGACACTGAGAGCCGGAAGAGTAAAGCCGGAAGAGCCAGTGAGATACCGTTTCACGGCATTAAAGTTTGGTCCATTGTTTTTGTCTCTAAATTCATTTTGGTTCATTATCTTTCAAAAAATTTAAAAATTAACATTTTCGACCAAAATGAGCATTCTATCTTTTTGTTTTATATTTGATTTCCTATTATTTTTAAGGGTAAATTACATTTTGATACCCTGTGGTTTGACTTAATTCCACTTTGGTACCATGTGGTTTAAAATGTGACACTTTGGTACTATAAGGTCTCCACTGTTACTCTTTTGGTACCTGAACAATTTATTCGTTAGTTTTGAACAGAATTTAGCACGCAACTTGCACGTGGGCTCACTATAACTCAATTTTATCCCACATTTTGCCACAACAATAAAGATCACACATTTTTTTTTCGAAACCTAGCAATAAATTCTCTCAAAACTTTCTCAACATCCAACATCGAAATCATTCAAAACTTTCAAAAAGCATGCGTTTGATCTTTATTGTGACAGAATGTTGGACAAAACTGAGTTTTACTGAGCCCACGTCCAGGTCACATGTCAAATTCTGTTCAAAACTAATGGAAAAATTTGTTCATAGTACCAAAAGGGTAACGGTAGAAACCTCAGGGTACCAAAGTGTCACGTTTTAAACCATAAGGTACCAAAGCATAATTTACCCTATTTTTAAAATCAAGATAGCCATTTAATTATCCGAAAGGTTAAATATTTAATTTTATCAAAAAAAAAATCATTTCTGAACTTTATGTTTAATTTAATCATCCCTGAATTTAAGGTATTAGTTTCAACTTAAATATTTGATTTTATTATCTGATTTTTTCTAATTTATGTTTAACTTAATCATTTTTGAAATTATTCTATTACTCTCTACTATATTTGATTACATTATCTACTATTTTATGTTTAATTTAATCATTTATGAATTCATCCTATTGGTTCTTACTTAAAATTTGATTTTATTCTCCAATTTTAACTATTTTTTATCATTCTTGAAATCATCATAGTGGCCCTTTAGCCCTTAAATATTTGAGAATCAAAATTAAAAAGAAAAAAAATTTAAGACCAAAACAAAATTCACACTCTAATTTGAAAACCAAAAATTAGATTTTGACTTTTGAGCTAACAATAAGTACCTTATTGTTACTTGTTGCTCTCATCCTCTTTGCCAAGGAAATATTGGAAGCCGACTGGCAGATGCATTACGTCGTCGCAGATTCCACCTCCTCCCTCCGATAAATCAAACTAATTCAAGTTTTTTCAGACTTCTTCGGCCGCACCCTAATTCGTGGCCGCTCCATATTTGTGGGGTTTTTTTAAGGTATGAATTTCCAAACTTGAGTTCTAGAATTTTTATTCAACATTAGTTTTCGCCAATTTGAAATCAAATTTTTCTGTTTTGGAATCCAACCGTGCGTTCGATGTTCTTGCTTATTCTCCGATGGATTTCTCTGAATTTCTTCTTCTCCTGCTCGTCGGTGCATACTAAAATTACTGAATAAGGAACGAACTATTTCAGGAAAATAGTGAAGTGGAATGTTCTTATAATTCTTGATTTGTTTGATATTCACTCTCGCATTCGTGATGTGCTCGATCGAATTTTCGAGGGCGGCATGGGCAGCAAAGGGGTTTGTCCAGAATAGGGAAACGGGGTTGATTTTCTTTTGGTCAAAACCCCATTTTGGTCCTTCAACTATAGAGTGAATTTCTTTTTAGTCCATAAACTATTTTTAGTTCCACTTTGATTTTCAAAGGTTTGCATCTGTTTCACGGTTAATTCAAAACATGATTCAGTCTATTGGTTTTTTGGGTCATTAAACTAACTTGGACAATAAATGAGATAGTTTAAAGACCAAATCAGAACAAAAATAATTTAGGGACCAAGGCAAAATATAATTTAGTAGCCAGAATGAGTTTTTGACCTTTTTTCCATAGGTAAAGAATTTTCCCTGAAAGATTGCTTAGCTGTTTAAATTCAGTACTCTCAATTCCACACAAGATAAGAAGGACCAGTGCTATGATAGCTGCTTCAACTTTGAGCTGTGAAGTATGATAAATATGTTGGATTGAATTGACGCATTAAGCAAGTTGAGGAATTAATGTTATTAACATTTCGAGTTCTTTAATTGATTCTGGATGTGAATCACTTTGATGATGTCGACAGAATAATGTTGTTTTTGGCGGTAGCGATTTATCACTTCAATCTCTGTGACTCAAGTTTAGACAATGTCATATCTGTCTTTGAAATGTCCGGATGCTAAGGCTTGTAAAGATGTGTGGAAAAGTCGTTCTAATTTCCAAGTTATTGAATGAAGATTTTATGTATAGCATATATGAGTGAATATGCAATAGCAAATGTTAGTGCTTTCAATGGTCAAATCATACTAAGCTTTCACTAGAGGTCTTCTGATCGGAGGCTTATCATCAGTATTTGGTGTTGGCTTTGGAAGCAAGATTTTTGTTCTCTGTTTGACATCATTACTTCCATCACTGATTTTTGTTGTCTATTATGGAAGAGTAAACATACAATTTGATTCTAAGAAAATACATGAGTTGACAATTCAATCCTTGAAAGTTTAGTTTCAATACAATTTAGTTTTTTAAACCTATTTTATAGGGACTAACTTGTAAGAACAAAAGGACTGAAATGTTATGGCTCCATGATTTTCAGAGATTAAAGAGTGTAAACTAAACTTCTAAGGAATGAGTTTTTAACTCATATCGTTTTAGTGACTTGTTCATATGTTTACTCCTAATGGAATTTAGCCAACTTGTTCTTTATCAATAATGCTTTCCCTGCACTCAGATGGGAACTGTGTAAAATACTAAAATGTGAACAGTATGTGCAATGAGATTTATTACAATGGTCAGTAATAAAGGTCAACTGCTATTCAGTCAAGTAATTGCTCATTATATATTGATTATAACTGTAAATTTGACCCTTTTTCTCATGTCATGTACCTTGCAGCATTTTGTTATCGGTATTTTGTTTCAGCTGTTTCTCCACATGACATGAGGTGAGTTGGAGATGGCAGATTTACCAGGTCATGTTCGTTCCTGCTTGCACACAGGGAAACTTGCCTGTTTGGCAATTTTAGTCTCGAGTGGCATTGTCTTGCAAATTTTGGTCAGTTTAGATGTTCTCCATCTTCATTATTTATGATTTCTATGTGTAAATATGTGAGAACTTACTCGAAATTTTGCACCTGAATTGTGTGACAGGCATGTGCTTTGTATGATAATTGGTGGCCGATGTTATCGAGTGAGTTGCAACATCATTGGTTCCAGTAAACTTTGTATTTATCCCATTTCAAATGAGGGATTGATATGAACCATACCTTCTACTTCTTTTTTAATTACACTTGGTGCTTTATTCTCTTGCAGCAATAACGTACATTCTTCTTCCCATGCCTTTGCTATTCTTTGCGGGATCAGATGGTTCTTCTTTATTTTCTGAATCTGACAGCGGGTAAGCCATTATCGTTAGACTAATTCACAAAGCTAGATCTGCCTATTCCTATTTCAAGCTAGGAAATGGAATTACTAAAATCTCCCCTCTCTTTCTCTCTCTCTCTATATATATATTAAAAGTAATGATCCCTGAAAAATACACAAGTTAACAACTCCTGAAAGTCTAATTTACATACTTTAGTCATTGAAAGTTATAGAAACAATACAACTTGGTTCCTTAAGTCCATTTTTTAGGATTAATTTGCAAGAACAAAAACACTCAACTGTATTAGTTTCACAGCTAGTCTTCAGGGATTCAAAGAGTGTAAATCAAGCTTTTAAAGATTGAATTGTTAACTCGTGTATTTTTCGAGGGTTAATTTATATGTTTAGTTTCTAATTTTGGGTGGTTGTGATGAACGATGAGGCAGTTGGGTGAATGCAACCAAGTTTTTGACAGGAGCTTCAGCCATTGGAAGCATAGCCATACCAGCCATATTGAAACATGCTGGTGTTATTGGTTGGGGAGCACTTGCACTGGACCTATCCTCCTTCTTTGTCTTCGTATTAGCCATAATGTGTTTCATACGTATGAATGGCGACGATGATTATTATTCGGCCTTTTGAAGTTTGGTGCCTCTGGGATTTTGCTTCAGTTGTGTGGGAATGTACTTAATTACTCCAAACATGTTGGTGTTCTTGTTTTCTTTTTTGGCTTTTGTGAGCTTCCACTTTATATTCAATGTTTTATGTTCTTTTTTTTTTTTGGCCTGAATATTCAATGTTTTATATTCATTATCAATTTATCATCAATCGTGAATTTAAGTGTGAAAATGCTTTCTTCAAGTGGCTTATTTCTCTCGTGTAAATAGTATATACTGTTTTTTCTAAGGGAAGTTTGATATGCATTTTCAGTAGTAACATAGATTTTTTTACGTAATTGAGTTATACTCGAGATATTTTTTATTGATAAAGTGACTAATCTTCTCATTGATAAAATAACTAACCCAATAATTTAAAGTTGCACCACGAAGCAACATAAATTTAAAGTAGGTTGACACAGGAAAACTTAATGCAACACTTATTTTAAATTAACTATCCTCTTCCTATTGCACTAACAAATGGAAATGATATACAATTACAAGTTTCAGCGTTTAACATCTCACTCACAGGCTTCAGCTGCATCAAGCCGACTAGTCCAATGTAGAATGATAGACATAATAGCAGGATGGGATCTTAATCGAATGTTGAATCGTCTTTATTGACATTGAGAATGCTGGTTTCACTTGAAACATCAAGTTCAGCAATATTTGTTACTGTTATTCTGTTTGCAGATCACTTTCTTAAATTGGCAACAGTTAAGTAATTTTTTTACTATCCGCCAACTATTCAATATTACAAAGTACACGAGGAAAATTGAGGGTCAATGTATTTTCTCATTTCAATTGTTGACAATCTCAACTGAGAAAAAAAAATCATCAACAGTAACTCATAACGATGATTCTTCACATTTATAAAAAATATTTGATCATATCGCTTATCGATTATGAAATAAGCAACTCATTTTCAAGTTTAATTTAATCTTGTTGGTTGATAGTCTCAATTGAAATTTGGGAAGTGAAGAGACTAAAAAAAAAAATTATGTAGCTATAAACTCATCGCATTCAAACTTAAAATGAGATAAATATAATTATATTCAATCGTTGAAAAAAAAAGTCAAACTTTTGGAGAATTTGTAAAACCAAGATTTCAAAAAAAAAAAAGAAATACATGATTGGACTATATAATCTTCCCCAAAATAAGGGATCAAATTACACTTCGGCCAAAAGTAAATGCTCCGGACCCAAGTAACTGCTTCGTTTTTTTACTTATAATGTTGGACATTTCATTAGTAGTTTCCACAACCTCGATTAGTTTATAGGCTTCAGCGTGATGGATTTCTAAAATAGTTCAGCATATGTTGATGCTGTCCAACAGGCACTTCATTTGACCATGGCAGCAAATATCAGTAAACTCAAATCAGAAAATGAACTGGATTGTAAATCAATTTCAAAGTAAATTTGTCTGACGACAGATGTCATGTCCTGACATTACAACATGCTAAGCATTAAATAGATACGAAGAGAAGATATCAACATCACATTTTACATCTACATAGCAGTTTGTTCGCTTTCAATCCAAGGTCATCATGATCTGCAAAAAGTTGTGAAATTGTTTTCAGTTTTTGAAATTACAGCTAAGTAAAAACAGAAACAACTTAGCTAGATAATTTAGTATCAAAAGTGCATAACGACCAAATGCTGCTGGGCTTCATCCCTCTACCAACCAAAAATATCTGAATATGTATAGGCTCAGTAAAACCTAATGCAGTAACTCTAATCATTGGGTCACATTCAAGTTCTTAATATCAATTTTTTCCCACTGCACAACAATATTTACATGTCTTTTCTTTATTCAGCACAAACTCTTGTAATTGAATCCAGTAGTCAAATGTGGAACGAATATTGAAGTTCAGATTAATTCCCACTTTGTTTCAACTAACATGGCTCTAAACAGCAGAACAAACAAAGCCAGTAAGATACAGTCATTTGCCAGTAATATTTCAGTGACTAAATAATTAATGTTTATCAAAGAATTAGGGACCAAAAAATATATTTACAATATCCAAGACAAATTGTCAAATCCAATAACCAAAAAATTCGATGGTGAATCTTGGCGCAACGATAAGGTTGCTGCTTGGTGACCAAGAGGTCACGGGTTCAAATTCTGGAAATAACCTTTCTGCAAAGCAGAGGAGGTAAGGCTGCGTACATCTTGACCCTCCCCAGACTTCATCTAGCTAGTGGGAGCTTTGTGCACTAGGCTGGCCTATGTTTTTCGGTATAAATTTAAAAAATATAAAAGAATCCCTCAAGGAACATAATTGCAATTACAGTTAAACAACTCAGGGTTCAGCCCTGTTTTGCAAATCAAATAACCAAATGAAACAGCAACAGAACCACAAATACCAACATATACTAGCTACAGTCATAAGATTCCGTGAAGAGTGAAGAAGAAACATATACCTAAAACAGCAAAAAGCGAGCCCCTATTTCATCGAATTGTATGTCATGATTGAAGCGAAATAGTTGGCAGGAATAATAGAAAGGAAAGCATGTAGAAGAGAATGGAACTTACAAATGGGAGGTCTAACCGAAGACGACGCGAAACTGGGGAGCGTCGGAGGAAGGGGCGGGAATGATCTCCCAGCGGCAAGGCTCGAGGTCGTCGGAGACAGGGCAGTACCCGGCCAGGGTTACATTGTCGGCGGAAGCGGCGACGGAGCCAAACTCGAAGACGGAGACGCTGAAATTTGGGGGTCGGGGAACCTCCAATGCGCCATTCATGCCAGGAACCTCATTGGGTTTCATTGTGGTGAGGGAATTGGAGATGGAGTTGTTGTTGTTGTTGTTGGTGTCAATAGGCTTGGATTCAGGCTCAGATTTCTCGCCCTTCCACCATGAGAGTAAACCCATGGATGACGATTCACGACGAGATACTAATTGCTAATTGCCAAGCTAGGGATTTCGACTTTAGCTTTATCACTATACTCACTTGTAATCTCAAATAGCGAGGTTATATATACCACGTAGGCTGTAGCCTTGGAATTTAACCAAATTTAAATATTAATGATAAAATTTAGTTTTTTAATATGATGAATTAAAAAAATAAAAAATAAAACTACTCTCGGTATTTTCAAAGTACGTAATCAATTTCAATTGTACTCTCAATTTTTTTTTAGGGTAAAATACAGGAAAGGTACCTGTGGTTTGGCCTAATCTCACTTTTATGACGTGTGGTTTCAAAAGTTGCACATAAGGTACCTGTGTGTTTCGCCGTTAAACAGAAGCAGTACTTGTGTAATTTTCCGTTAAAGAAAGGGTTGTTTTGCTATTTTGGCCAAATTTGGGGGGGCAAAAAAGTAATTCTGATGCAAGGAGAAAGAGGCTAGATCCATAGTATTGCCCAAAAACATTTAAATTCTTTCAAAACAGTCCCTAAAACTCAAAAGTTCTAGAAATAGAGATTTTTGAAAAAAATTATATTGTTGGATTCATTGAAAATAGTAGGTTCCAAATATATATTTTCCTTTCAAAAATATTATATCTATAATTTATTATTTCTTACTCAAAAGTGTCTTATAATAAAATTAAAATGAAACACGGATAAAATTTTTTTGTCAGGTTGCTCTCAAAATTTAACCACAAGCTCATAAGGACTTCTAGATTAACTACACAATTTACTTTTAAGTCAAATGCTAAGTCTAATGTCTAACATGGTACCTTGGGGTATTACAGAAACCCTCTTCGATCTGCAATTTCAACAACCCTAATTTCATCAAATCAAATTAGAAACCCTAAATCTTTGAAATTGCTTCAAAATCCGCCGAGAAATTTGGAGATGATAATTCGGGTGATTTCTGATTAATGTATATATGTGTGTGTGTGTGTGTGTGTGATTTCTGATTTAATTTGATGAGTGGAATTTGAAATTCGTATGAGAAATGAGGGTTTGTTGAGTTTATGGGAAGAAGATGATGATGAAGATGAAGAGAGTGTTGGGTTTCATCGTTTAATGTTCAAAATATGAAGCTAATATGTAGTTCAAGCTTTAGCAAAACCACAGGTACCTAATGTGCAACTTTTGAAACCACAAGTACTACTTTTTCCGTCAAAAATTTAACGGAAAATTACACAAGTACTGCTTCTGTTTAACGGCGAAACACACAGGTACCTAATGTGCAACTTTTGAAACCACACGTCATAAAAGTGAGATTAGGCCAAACCACAGGTACCTTTCCTGTATTTTACCCTTTTTTTTATTAATTATACCTCAAAGTATGAAGTTAGGCCAAAAGTTTTTATTGAATAATTATACTCAAAATTTTCTATTTTTTTGTGTCAATTGTACTTTCAATCTAGGTGTACAATTGACCTAAACTTTGAGCTTATTACTAAAACTAATTTTATACTTTAGAAATACAATTGAAACTATAAAAATATAACTGAAACTAATCTCATATCTCAAAGTAATATATTTTTTCCTTCCAAATAGAATAAATTAGCCAAATATGTTTTTATATAATAATATATCAATATGTTTTTTAAAAAAAATCAATTTTCATATATATCAAACCTTTTACAATATTTCTTCACGTATGGTATGGCTACTTTCTTTTAAAATTTTTTTGTAAATCAATTGTAGTTAAAAAAAAAAAAAGCATGACCAATTCGACTGAAAGGGAGGAAATAATCTATACTTATCATTAGAGATTCTTTTAAAAAAAAATTGTCGCATCTTTCTTCAACTCTTTATGAAAAGTTGAAAACATATTTGTTAGTCTAGAACCTTTTTTTTTTTTGGTACAGTCTAGAACTTTTTTTGTTTAAATTAAGATATTCATCACCTACAACAATCACTAATTCATTCATTCTGGATTCCGGATTATTTATTTAAGTATAGATGACTAGTCACATAAATTTTTTATATTAAATGTAAAATTAGAACCCCTACTACTTTATTAAGAGGCCAAATAAAAAATCATTAAATCACACTGTGGTTAGAACCTTTTCAAGAACATATGAAACGAAGATTTCGAAATTGGAAAAAGGCACCTTGTTTGAGAATGAGATAAATTGAGGCTTACATCGAGCTAAGAGTTGAGTATTAGAAGTTAGAACTATATAGACTGAACCCTGAGGGAATGCTTTGGAAAATCCTTCAATATGTGGTAAATAACCATATGATAGATATCGTACATTTCGTACTTATATATCTTTAACAATATCTCAAGACCATCATTAAGTTATATTTATATATAGTTGCTGAATCCTGGGTTTTGTTAACAAATCTCACTGGTGATATGTTCATTGTTCAATAGGCTGTATCATATTGAAAGTAATCCAACAAATAAAAAACAAGTTGGGTGATATGATATCATACAAAATGCAATAGATAAAAAAAGCAGAAATCATTGTTAAAAACTCGAAATATGCATGGATTATGAGAGATCAAATAACTTAACACGCTGAAGTATACACAAAAGATGAGAACACTATGTTTTTCCACCATATCTTTTGGGCATAAAATCATTAATTAATGCATTTCCAAATTAAAACAATTGTACATACTAAATTACTAATGGGACCTATGTGTATGGTAAATACTGTAAGACATGATTACTGGCAGAAAACGAAAACAAAAATATTTTTTCTATTGCATTTAAAGGAGAAATAGAAGATGCTTGGACATGGTTCATAACATTACTACAAGTTACAACACTATATTGTGAAGGAATGAGGTGAAATATGCTAGATTTTAGACAAGGCATCTCCGAGTTTTGCAACTGTGGAAGAACTATGTATGGGATAACAAGAGTTTGAATGAGCTTCAATAGACTATAAATTATCTTTTAGTTCAGATTATCCATAACATCCATTTGAAGAACCATACATTGGTCCAATTTCTTCTGTATTCCCTTTTCAGTATTTGGAGCTATAAAACAAGGTCAGAAGCAAAAGTACACGCCACTGTGAATCTCACATGATACAAGACCTCCATATTAACTGCAACATGAAAGACAGGTTTGGCAAAGCAACCAGACCTCCCTATTCTAAAACACAAGCTTCCCTAATGGTAAGTTTAAAAATTAAGAGGGATAGAAAAGTGAAGTAATTGAAAGAGAAGGGAAGAGAGGGCAAGAGAGAATGAATTTGTGAAGGCCATATGTTGTATTATGGAAGAGCTTATATCATAATTATCTCTGATTTGCCTCTCTCACCCTCCATAATACCCAATCTAAACATTCCTCATTTTCCTCTGTTGATGTCAATCAATTTGAGGACATTAGATAACATTAGTGTGTATGCTTTCCTTAATTCAACATACCTGGCAGCTCACGGATTCTTCAGTTTTGGTCTAGTGCATCATTGATAGAACTTATTGAAAATGATTGACTTTGCCTCGAAAGGATCTAGGCATTTAGCAAAGTGTTTCTTGTTGTCTAGATCGAAGATGCACGACAGCACAACCCATATGTTTTACTATTGAAGGCCATATGTTGTATTTTATTTCCAAGGCATGAAAAACTTTTGATTCTTTCCAAGCAAACAGAGTTTTTCATTTTCTGGCCACTTGGTATTGCGTTCCTGTAATATCCTTGTTTCCATCTCTCTAAGTGTCTCATCACTCATTTTAGTTGATTTATGATTTCCCAACAAGGGGTTTTCTCACCAAAAACTGCTAATGTTGATTCACAGAAGAAAAGGTAGTCTATATATTAAGGGAATATAGTGGCTTGTTTTCCATTTTTTTCCTCCCTTCTCTTCCTAAAGGGTTCGGTTAGAGTGTTAGCAATTTGCCATACATTAGGTTTCTAACATTTTATAAATTCCGTGTCAGTCCAATGTGCTAAAAGAAACATCTGTAAATCTCTATTCTCACCACAGAAAATCTGAATAATAGATATGGAGAAGCAATACTTTCTCAGAGAAACAAAATTTTCCAGCTATTAATAATGGTAATGAAAGAATGACTGGAAAATGACTATCAAAACAGTTCACACTTCACAGGAAATATATCATTGAAGTGAAACCACATTACTGATTCAACTTCAACACAAATTGTTAGTTAACCATGACAGATACAATGGAAACCAACAACAAAATTTGCATCAATTTACCTCTCAAGTCTCAATCAAAGTGACAAAATCCGCGAAACTCTAAGTGGTAGCTTTTGAACTGCGAAACTCCTTTTTGAGCTCAGCGACTCTTTTCATGCAAGCCGCTTTGGATTTTCCCGGCACTGCAGCTGCAATCTTCTCCCATCTCATAGGAACATCCTTTGGGAATGCCTTCAGAGCGTTAAGAAGTGCAATATCCTCCCCTGAACTCCAACCACTTGAAATCCCTTCACTATTGTTGCCATTAGCAGCTTTCTCCATGGATACACCTCCCAGATTTTCATCCTCATTCTCATTCTCAAGTCTTTTATCCACCGGCTTCCTCTTTTTCAAAAACTGCGCATAAGAATCAGCATCATCTACCTTCTTCTCTCCCAATTCCTTAGCCTTCTTTATCACACTCTCCACCTTATGCCGCCCACCGAACGCCTCTGCAATCACTTCCCATCGTCTAGGTTTTCCCACCGGATTTTTCACCATCTGCTTCCTCAAAACCTCGATCTCCTCTTCAGTCCAATCCTTCTCTTCCATCACCACCACCACACCATTACCTCGATTCTTCTTTTCCTCCCGATCAGGCGTCTCGACCGACATAACCGGACCGACAGCGACATCCTCAGATCTACGAGCTCTGGATCTCCTCTGAGACGCGCGCTTCTTGGAGTCTTCATCGGTGGCGGCGGGTTGTTGAACGGGGAATTCGACGATGGAACCACAGCCGACGCGGACGTCGCCGGCGGTGAGGGAAATGGGGGCGAAGGGACCGATGAGGAGGGAAAGGGAAAGCCAGATGAGGAGGGATTGGAAGGGTTCGGATTTGAGGAAGAAAATGGAGAGAGCGAAGAGAAGGCAAGAAATGGAGATAGTGATGAAGAGGAATGGCTTGGTAGGTTTCTGGTGAGATTGGGAATCAGAGGTTGAAGAAGAAGATCTTGCTTGAGATTGGAAGAGGAATCTCGGCCTAGCGTCTTCGTCCAGGAATTCCATTTTCTTTGCTACGTTTTTGGTTATGTTATGTTTCTCTGCTTACAGTCTTACACCAATAGATTCATGAAATTGAAATACTTAGAGATTACTCATGAGCGCTCACCATTTTTTTGGGTGAACAAAAACCAGGAAAGATCTAATATGAACAAACAAGATGATGTAGAGGGAAATCTACGGGGCTTTTTTTTTTCATTCACAAAGTTATTATTGATATACATCATTTTATAAATCTCGTTAAAGATTTAATAATCTGTCCTCAGTTCATGGTTACTTGATCTGCAAACCACATGGCTCTCTCCGATTATATCATAAGGATAGTATAATTTGAACTAATTATATTTTATAAGTTAAATTTTAATTTAGTCTCATATCTTTTGTTTAGTTCTCAATTTGATTATATTTTTTTTTTTTGCATTTTTTTTCTCATATCTTTGGGTTATGTCCCAATTTTGGTCTCATTTTTTTTGTTACAAATTTTGTCTCATATCTGTTGGTCAATTGCAGAATAGGTCATATATTTTTGGGTCAGGTGCAGAAGTGGTTTCATATTTTTATAAAATAATCAACTAACTGATTGATTCTTTTGTAAAGATATGAGACCAATTATGTAACATGACCAAAAGATATAAGATCAAAAATTATATGGGATCAAATTTGGATCTTTTGCAAAGATATGAGACCAAAAGTACAACAAAAAATAGATACAGGATCAAATTGAGAACTGAGCAAAAGATATGGGACCAAATTTACACCGTGACCTATTTTATATCTATATACAATTTCTATAATAATATAGATGTGATATAGTAGATCGGGAGAAACATTGCATATATTGTTGCCTTTAAAGAGCAAGATCAAGATCAGTAAAGGAACAAGTGAAAATGGGAAAAGTGAGAAAGCTTGTAAGGAACAATTGAGGTTGTGAAGAAGCTTGTAGGGAATTTGATCAAATGTGGTAATCCTACATACAGATCTTGATTTTCACAGCATAATCCATCGCATCAAATAAATTTTAAATAATTTAATCATATAAATGTTAAAATGAGTAGTTTCATTGTTTACCTATGTTCTAATAACAGGGTATGTAATAATTAAGATTAGATATGTTACAACTATCAGGAAAAAAAAAGGAATGTGAGTGCAGACCAAATTCATCAAGCCCAAGTGACCCAGCTGTTTTCCAAAATGTTGACTTGTGCTAATTCAAAGGAAAGTGAGAACATCTTAGTATGAATATTTTAAAATGAAAATTGACAATGTCAAAATTAAAGAGAAAAAAGACTTAATAAGAATATACATTATTAATTTGACCCAAGTGATAAGTAGTTTAGTATCGTTTAAACGTTTTAAGTTTGAAATTTTGCAAATATAACTAGACTTATTGCAAGACTCTTGGCGAAGAACCAAATCAGATTGAAGTTGCGAAATGAAGATGCATTAAGGTTTACCTACTTAATTACCTTGAAGCAAAATCAGAGTTGTATTGGATGCAAGTTGAGTAAATGGATTATATCATATCATATAGACTATATAGAATTGCCATCCACGTTGGCTCCTAAGTGGATTCCATGTCATACCTGACGTGGTTACATTCAATGGACTCCTTTTCACGCCAGTCTTTGTCACTTCATGTATATCCAGCCACCTTGCCAAATTATACTAATTATCTGTATTATTCGTTTGTATTTTTTTTTTTTTTTAAATTACACTTTAGTACCCTGTGGTTTGACCCTAGATAATATGTATTCATGGACCTATTTGTAATTTTATGAGACCAATATGTAATTTTTACAAAATTTGTTATGGTTAAAATTACAAAATAGCTCCAAAAGGTACCAAAGTGTTAATGGAGAATAACACAAGGTACCAAAGTGTCAGGTTTCAAACCACATGGTACCAAAGTGAAATAGGGTCAAACCACAGGATACCAAAGTGTAATTTACCTTTTTTTTTATAGAAAAAAGTTTAGGTGGGGGTAAGTATCAGTATCCCATCACAGTCAAGAAAATACTTCTCAATTTTTTTAAAAGGTTTACATTTAAGATGCATGACCTTAATCGTTCCTCATTATTTCTTCTAATGCGATGCCTTAATAATTTTCTTTTACTAATTTTCATAGTTTATAATTTTCTTTTACTAATTTTCATAGTTTATAATTTTGTTAGAACTAGGCAGTGAGTGAAGAACAAAAGGTTGGCTTAGATGGCCCTTACTTAGTTCCAAGAGGATTTGCTAAAGATGCCATCCTCTTTTCAACTCTCATTATATAGAAAGGATTTTGTGAAAATCTCTTATGTTTAAACTAGATAAAGTTTTTGAGAATGAGAGTTGAAAAGAGTTTTTTTTTTTAAATAATGAGGAAATTTAACTTGAAATCTGCTAATGAAATAGTAGTTTTTTTAGTGATGAAGTTGAGGTTTGAATATTTTTCGTATCTCGAAATTCTCTCCTAAAAAAATAGTGTACGTTAGTTATTGGATAAACATTGACTCCATCTATAACATATCTATACTATATTATATGTCTAAAGGACTTTATGATGGGTCAAAAATAGTAAATTTAAAAATTAAAAAAGAAAAAAAAACACCACTCTCTCCCCACTTCTTTAAAAAAATAAATGAATTAAAAAAATGAAAAAATAATTAAAAATTTAAAAATGCCACCACTCTCTCCCCACTACTCTCCCCATATGAGGTAATTTCAAATTGGTCCTAAATATTTTATTTATTTTAGATGAGTTTTATATATTTTTATAATTTCTCAAATTAGTCACAAACTTACTCTTTTATCAATATAAAAATTTAATATAATCTTCGACTTTAAATCAATTCAAACGTTACATGCATATTGGCGTGCCCTAAGCCCCTAGTACAGATATACTGATGGCTAATCAACTTACAAAGAGACAATCAAGGGTGACCAACGACAATCAAGATGTATCAAGTAATATTTTTCAGGTGACAATTAGATACTATTTTTTCAAGACGTAAACATTACTAAAGTGACTTTTGTCTCTATCGGTAAGATTTTCTCTATACATATTGTCAATTTGAGCTCAAAGCATCATTAGGGTGGCCCAGTGCACAAGGCTCCCACTAGGTGAGATCTGGAGAGAGTCAAAATGTACGCAACCTTACCCCTACTTTGCAAAGAGACTGTTTTCAGGTTGAGCTCAAAGCATCATACTTAAAAAAATTCAGTTACTACTAATTGTGTTAGATTTTGTTGGTCTAATTTCATGGTTTCTTTTAACACTAACTATGTACTTAAACATTGTCTCAAAATTTATTTGGACTTCGTCTAAAACACAAAGTAGAGTGGCTGCTTTATTCTTGCTTGCTGCTTAGGTTCACTATAATGACACCAAGGCCCACGATGCATGACATGACCTTAATTCATCACATAACCATTATATCTCTTTCTTTCTTCTGAAACCAAGATATCATTGAAGGATATTTCCCCTACACCTTCCACAAACAGATCAGATTAAGGTCCCTATGTCATCAAGTGGGAACACTAACATATTCCTCAAATATCTATACGTTTATCCAAAGTGCAAAACCACCTAACTCTTCTATTTCCCTTATTAACCATGTATGTTCTATGTGTGTGTATATATATATATATATATATATATATCCCACATCTCTTAATATTTTCTTCTGGCTGCAGCATTCAAAATCAAGTCAATCTTTGGTTTCAACTTTCAACCTACCTGTTAGGTGATTCAACATATATATGATATAGGTCAAATGTTTGCCTGTGATCTTCTTGTATTCAAAACCCAAGACAACTCATCAAGATTATGGTGGCCAACATTTGATTAATTAATTGAAAGCTAGCTGCAATGAATTAAGAAGAATGGATGAACGAATGGAATCTTTTTGGCATCTAATTATATCTAAAAAAGGAAAGTGACACACATGATGTGAAAGATCAGAAAGTGGAATTGGACTAAAGTAATAGATGGCTATGCCTATGGCTATAATGTACCAATATCCTCTCATTGAAAATGTGAGTTATTTAATTTTAGTTAATTTTGAGTTTTGGAATGTCAAAGGCGGCAAGATTTTATTTTTACCAAACATTGTGTATAAATAGGAGCACTCTATTCAATCCATGCATCACAAATAAACTCACCAATATTAATTATTCTCTCTACGTCCATAGTTTTTGTTTTGGTCATCTTATTATATCTGTACAACATGGCTCTCTCTGTTTTGTACTGTTCTCTTATTATTATTATTACCACCTCATTTTTCATGCAAACTCTAGCAGATACTGCTTTTGTTCATTCTCGGGCATCCTATTACCCAAATTCTCAAGAAAATGGAACAGACAGTATGTATATATATGAAGACTACAAGGGAATTATATATACAAACATTTTTTTTCCTTCAAATTTCTCATATCTTCTTTTTGTTTTTGGTAGCTGGTGCATGTGGGTTTGGTTCCTTTGGTGCTACTATCAATGGTGGAGATGTATCAGCTGCTTCTAATCTTTATCGAAACGGTGTCGGATGTGGTTCTTGCTATCAGGTCACTAGATTCATCATCATTATCATCATAATCTCAACATCACTTCATAATTTTTCTGTCATGTTAGAGTTCTAGCTAGGCCATGAATGTCTCCTACTTTTTTTATGATTTCTCAAGAAAATCAACAATAAGGAGATCATTATGCATGCATGTTTTGTTGGTGACTTAGTCTACAGTATCATGTATAATAACCATTTGGTCACATCATTAAGCTAAGGAGAAAAATTTACATTTTGATCTTTAAATTTGTCTTAAAAGAATAATTTATTCATTGAATAATATAAATATATCTTTTGGTTTATGGTTTTTTACAAACATTAACTATTTAGTTTCTACACATAAAAAAAAAATCAAATACCTTCTATTTTACCTTTAAATTTGTTATGATTTGCTCTTTGAATATTGAAAATATGATTTTTGACATGATGAGCAGGTGAGGTGTAGCAACAGTGCATATTGTTCAGACAATGGTGTAACTGTAGTGATAACAGACCAAGGCTCAGGAGATAACACTGACTTCATTCTTAGCCAACGAGCCTTCTCTGATATGGCTCAGACAAGTGATGCTGCAGCCTATCTTTTGGCCTCTGGCGTCGTAGATATCGAATACAGAAGGTAATTGAACAATTAAGATTAAGAGTAAACATATAAATTGGTCATGAAAGATACACAAGTTAACAGCTCAATCCTTGAAAGAAAATAATGGAACCAATACATTTTAGACAGTTGACTGCTTCTTAATTGATGTGTTTCATTTGTATTTATGTATGTATATATACATATATATCACAGCCTCTTGTTTGTCTCTATGTTCAGAGTATCATGCAGTTACCCAAACAAGAACATCACTATTAAGATACATGAGAGCAGCACCAACCCTCATTACTTGGCTTTTGTCCTATGGTATCAGCAAGGAAGTAGAGATATAACTGCTGTGCAGCTCTGTGAGGTATATATTCATTGTTGTGTATGGGAAAGTAGAATACAAGGACAATACTACAAGTATTTTAATCATTGATAAGTTCAATTGAAAGCTTGATTAGTATATGTCAAAGAAAGAATTAAAACTTTTCTCTTGTTTTTAATTATTAATCTTTGACTTAATGCTTCATTTCTTGAATGATATCGTTTTTTCTATCATACAAAGTATTCAAGGGAGATCGTTCAAGAAAACTGACTTTTTAAGCTTTAAATTTATCTTAAAATTATGATTTAGCCCTTGAATATCATAAATATATTTTTTGTCACTAATTTTTTTTTACTAACATCAATTATTTAGTCACCACAAAAAACGTTTCAAAAACTATATAGTTAACATTCTTGAAAAAAGAAATCAAAGACCACAAGGGACTAAATCATAATTTTGAGATAAATTTAGGAGTCAAAAAAAAAATTCTCATCATATTCATATATATAGCCCTAAACGTCCAACTCTGCACCAAACCATTCAAAGTATCACTTTCATTCATGACAAGCACTACTAATACAGAATTAGGTGAAAAGCAATATCCTCAGCTAGCCAAACCATTTACACTGAAAGTTATGATCATAATCTCTTCACTGTTTGCAGACTCAAAACTTGACCTGCAAGTTACTGCAAAGAAGCCAGGGGGCTGTGTGGACTACCACCACTCCACCTAGTGGACCATTGTCAATAAGGATGTTGTTCAGTGATGATGATGATGGAGAAGACACATGGGTTATTCCTGTTAACAACATACCTCAAGACTGGAAGGCAGGAGAAACATATGACTCTGGAGTCCAAGTAAATCTATAGAGAAGAACACCTAAATATGGTTCAGTGCCTAGGTCACTGGATTCAGGATTGGCCCGGCCGGGTTGATCCGAGTTTTCAAACTATGGTTTCTTCCCAGCCTTAACCATCTACTGAAAGAAATAAGTCATCACATATGTAGTGATTTCTTCCTTTTTTTTTTTTCCTTACATGTAATTTTATTTTTCTGTCAATATGTAGTGATGGCATTCTTTGATTTTGCAACTAAAGCAACTTATTATATGATTGTTACTCGGATACTCAATTATCCAGTACTTGGTCAATGGAAGTTTAGACAGATAAAGTTGAAATAGTGACTACCAGTTTTGGGTAAGACAAACTAAATTTATGAAGTGAAGAAGAATAGACACACGGACACAACATAGATATAGATACACCAACATGTCAATTTTAAAATTAAAGACACTACACAATATATATATATATATATAATTTCATTGGCATATAAGAAATGAAGAGACAATTAAAGATTTAAAAATCTTGAAGAAAAACTTGAAAAATTACCATATTTATTCATGATATATGTTATATGTATCAATTTCTTTTTTTTTTTCTGATGTATCAGAGCCACGAAGAAAAATAATTTTAAATTATGACACTCATATATGTGTCAATTGCATGTCGTATGAGTCCCTGTCTGACATGATTACACTCCCTCAAAATGAAATATTTATGCTTTCTAAGATGAAAGTAAGTTTGTGAATGTTGATGCTATCCAAATCTTGAAAAGAAAAACTAACGCCACATCAAGTAGTAGGCCAATCTTACTACATTACAGAAACAATAATCAAAAACAACCTAACCAACAGACTCAACTGGTATTGGTTCTCTAGCTGTGGCTACATCTCAACTCATCCTTTCCACACAATTGAGTAAGTCTAGAAGATTACAATAAAAAGCTTTACAGATCTGAGACAGAGCAAAATAATAGCAAGCAGAAAGATACAAAACTTCCAAGTTCCGACACAATGCACATTCAGCAAGCACATCCACTTGACTGAGGTTGAGAATCATTACCACCAGAAGACTTAAGGTTCACGTCTACCAGATCTTCTTGTTTTGTGGAAGATAATGTTTCCATTCCAGGTAAAGCAGCAGCAATTTTCCGAAAGAGGGCCTGGATATTGGTTTGATTAAAGCAATATAGAGAGGGGACCAGGTATAAAAAAAAAAAATACAGAAGAATCTCAAGTGGAAGATAGTCGTATGTACGAGAAAGTAATCCAGCAGTAGACACTAGTATTACTCTTATGAAAACCATCATACATGAAATAAGTAGATCGCCAAACAAAACTTGGATAAAGTTCTTTTAGGTATTTGTTATTAGATGCTCTAATAAATACATAACATGTAAAGAATTTTTTTGAAAAGAAAAAAAGGTTGTTGAGTTGTAATAGAAATCCACCAGAAACTTGATAGAAACTACCTTCAAAACTGTACCTAAATTTTGTCCTACTCGGATATCCAACATAGAGAAAATGCACCCACCACAATGGTACATAAGGATATGATCTGCTGCATTCCCCATTTAGGAAGAATTTGCAACATCGCACCCAATATGATGCTAGAGTTATATGATTAGTAGAGCATGAACTATTTATTCACCTAATCTTCCCAGGTCAATCACAATAGAAACAAATGCAAGCAACCACAGCTTCATCAGCATAACTTCATCGTTATTTACTCTAAGCAAGACAGTCACAGAAAAATATGGGAAGAAAAAGAAAAAAAGAAGGGGTGCAAGTTACCTTTATATTAAAGCCAGCTTTGGCACTAGCTTCAATGAACATGACATTAAGTTCACGAGCCTTGGCTTCCCCTTCCTCCGTAGAGACTTGCCTGTAGAATCATGCAAAGAATATTTTTCATAAAGAAAAGGTTATGCTCTGACCAACACAAAGTAAATTCAGAAGAAAGTATATATAAGACATCAAAACAAGAGTGGCCAGGCAGTCAACACATGTTTAAGAAGAAAGAAACAACCTTAGTATACTCATAAAGTTCAGAACTCAAAAGAACAAGTTGTCTACCAGGTCAGGGAACTATATATTTTATGTAATTTTCAGGAGGAAAAAAAAAGTTCATATATTGTCAGTTTTTAAAGGCCATTTTAGCAGACAAAGTGAAAGGATAGAAGGCCCAGCCCCACTTAGTCTAACAATTCTTTATGTTTATTTCTTTCTTTTTTTATTATTATTATCCACTGGCTTCATCTGTGTACTTGGTAACTAAATCAACTTATCAAAATAGAGAGGTGATCAGATGATACACAAAGTAAACAGGCCAGTATAAGCCATCTCCTAAAGTAACACTTCTGTTCATTAGCCAGTACCTCTTCTCAACAAGGTCAGTTTTGTTCCCAACAAGAACAATGATGACATCACTGCCTCTCTCACTTCGCACCTCTTCAATCCACTTCATTGTATTTAGGAAAGTCTGCCGGCCTGTATCATAAGATGACAAGAATACTGAATAATCAGAAACCTCCATTCATAGTGTCCTGGCATAATGCCCAAAATATTAAGCATACGTTATTCCAGCCATCCAGAGAGATCCATGGGGACTATGGATCATATGCTGCAACTATAAATGCCATATGCATATAACTCAGAGAAATAATTCTCTTTGTAAATTTTGGATAAAAGTTACTGAATTGAGAACTTGGAGAAGCCTAAATTTGCAACAAAAGCAAGGACAAGCCACTATATGGGCAACGATGGTAACTAATACTGTATGACATAGATGCTAAAGTCTAAAACTATATAACATAATAAGAAAGGAATTGTAACAGAAGATATAAAAAATGGCATACTCGCAACATCATAAACAATGACAGCAACAGATGAGTCCCTAATATAGCTTGGAATAAGACTTCTAAATCTCTCCTGTCCAGCTGTATCCCTGTAACCAAACATAATAAAGAAAATCAGGGTTTGGAACAAAAACTTACAAAATTCACCAACAAAGGAATGGAGAACTGAAAAAACATAACATAATTTTTTCCAATAAAACACCAAATTTCAAGGACCTCAGACATTGACCAATATGTATCCCTCAGACAGTTGAAGAAGTAAGAGGCCAAGCATACAAAGCAAGATAGAGAAAGTAAACAGATCTGCACCAAAAGATGCATATTCCAATATGTCTCACAAAGATTAGCATCATATTCAGCATATCAAAATCCAGATTAACAAAGTAGAGCATATAAAAGCTGTTGAAGCAGAACACCTTAACGGAATAAAGGTATAAGATAAATTTGAAAGACTTCAATACTAAATTGACAGAATCTGGCAACAATGAATGAAAAAGTTTTATGTTTTGCAATCACACGACACATCTTCACAGCTGCACCGCCATTATACAAAATAAATCATCAAAATCAAATACAAAATATGACATAAGGAAGAAACAATATTAGCATCAAATTGTGAAGCATGCACCACTCAATAATTTGTGTGAGGGGTGAGTGGATAACTTTCAGGGAAGGGAACGAAAGAGTAGTCGTCCTCCCTTCTTGTATGCAAGTTTCCTTGTGCAGGATGGAGAAAATTAAGAGTAACAATATCATTCCACACACTCCCAATTGCAAGAGGAAGTAAACTTTCTTCCATAAAAACATTATATAATTCAAAAATACTATTTATTGTTGACTGATATTTAACAGTAGAATTTCAAAAATGATTATGCTACATCTTACCATAACTGTAGCCGAACTGTACGATCTTCAAGATACATAGTTTTGGATAGAAAATCAATGCCAATTGTAGCCTGTTTTGCAAAAAGAAAAATAAGTTTGAGTACTAGGAGAAAGATAAGATTGTTAACTCATTTCTAAAAATTGGAAATGAAAATAGTGCAGTACCCCAAATTCAGATTAGGAAGGAAACAATATGGAATGATTAAAATAATCCAGATTTATATATGCGCGGATTAAGCTAGAAACACGTAAAATTTCTGTAATTGAAAGACTGGATCATTCTATTGAATATGAAAACTATAATCGATAGTTTTGCTTGCAGATTGATCCGGAAGTACAACTAAAGACAGAAGAACACCAATATAAAAGGACGAAATGTAGAGGATGAACTAAAATTAGAAGAAAATTAAAAGGGAACAGAGTTAACTTATTCAACCACCATTAGTTCGGGATTCCAAAATATAAGTTACAAAAATTAAGAGATCTGATTTTTCTAATCATTTGAAACCCTTCTTGCCAAGAACCCAAAATAAATATGATTTGATCTTCCATAACTATCCCTCCACAAAGGCTCCCGATAGGATGCCTTATAGAACATCAGATATTCACTTGGTTAGTGTACCCAGAAACAATATCTCAGGTCACAGAGATGACTTACATAACTGTGTGAAGATCAATAATGCTCGAAACTAGCCGGATATAATGTGGTTGTATAAAAAGCCATCAATCATCGGGAAATTAAACTAATAGTCCGACGTTCTTTAAACTTCTCAAAAACTGAATCCGACACCTGATCAACTATAAACGCCGTCAGCTCTATTTTTCATTTTTTCCTCGGGCGATCTCCGACGGAGAAATCACTAACTCTATGTTAATTCACAATGTTATTATCAGTCCCGTTATCATGCATCTAAGATTCTTGATCAAACAAGCATGGGGTCACAAAATTCCATTCCGACTCCAAGATTTATTAGAAATTCAGATTTCAATCAAGCTACGAAAAAAATACAAACAGAATAAGTGGATCTGGTAGGTACGAGAAATACCTGATACGTATTATCAAATTTATCATACATAAAGCGGGTGATGATGCTGGTTTTTCCTACGGACTGATCACCAAGGAACACCAACTTGTACTTGGCGAGAGCTGAGACTGGCGCCATCTCACTGATACAGAAAATCAAGAGTATCACTGATGAGCAGAATCGTGATTTCGCCGAGGATTGAAGAACGCCGGTTCAAAATGGCTTGTTTGTTTGTTTGTTTGGTCTGATTCCAGTCAGTGAGGACAGCGAGATTTGCTAATTCAAATGAAATGATCTCTCTGTAATTTCATTCTCTCTCTCTCTCTCTCTCTTTTATTATAAAATCAGAAAAAGCATGACCCTATAGTATAATGCAATTTTTCACGGCTCCGCAGAAATTATTGTTTTTCTCAGCGTCCATTATTTTATATTATAAAATGCACTACAGTGGTAGATCCATATTTTCAATTATTATGCCCCTCAAGGCTGACTTGTCATTTCGTTTTTCACAATTTATTTTGGGAAAAACCAGCTTGAGATGAATGACATATAAAAGTTAGGTCAGATGGTCATTTTAGTCCTAAATGTATGCTCTATTGTTCACTTTGGTCTTTATGTTTCAAAATATTCAAATTAGTCCTAAATGTTGGCAAAATATTTCATTTTGGTCCCAAACTTGAATATAGTCATATTTCTCTGTTTCAAATTCGAATGTGACAAGTTGTTACGTATTGTTTTCATATAGTATTTTTTTTTATCCGGTTGGAGCCATCAGTAAACAAGGTCAAATCAGTCTTAAAAGTAGATTACTTGTTTCACAATCAAACAAGCAAAATTAATCATATCTCTCTCGTTTCAAGTTCGAATGCAATAAATTCAGAGTTAGAAATTACTCTTAACAAGTCTTTTGAACTTGAAATGAAAGACAAAAAAATATGACCAAATTCAATTGTTTAGCACCAAAATGAAACATTTTGTCAACATTTAGGATCAATTTGATCATTTTAAAACATAAAGGACCCAAATAAATGTTAATACATATATTTAGGATCAAAATGACCACTTTTTACCTTAAAAAAATCAAACAATATATTCTTTAGTTCATAAAAAACACTAACAAATATATTGTTTGATCCTTTGAAATACCAAATTATATATTTCAATTTTTTTGGGGACTAATTTTGTTTACTCATTATTTTTTTTTTCCTTATAAGTACTGTTGAATTTGAATTGGAAACTCAAAAGTGAATTATATGTATTTTAGAAAGAGATCAGAAAAAGATTAAAAAAAAATGGAACTCCTAATATTTATTATTTTATAAAACTCACATCTTTCTTTGTCTAAATCTCTTCCCATATTTTTTTTAGGTGAATTACATTTTGGTGTCCTGAGATATGGACTATTTTTATTTTGTATTATGTTCTTTCAAAAATGACATTTTGGTACCGTGTTCTATTCGTCGTTAGTATTTTGGTATCTAAAACTTTTTTCGTTATTTTTTTACGAAAAAAAAACACGTACAAGTCACATCATGTAAAAAACACAAAATTCACCCTCCTAAACTCAGATTTCACTATTCAGACTCAAAAATTTATGAAATCATATGTCTTTAAGTACATCCTGAATCGTATTTTTGGAGGTTGAATCGTGAAATATGAGTTTAGGAGAGTGGATCTCGTGTTTTTTACCATGTATGTGACCGACATGTGTTTTTCTCGTCAAAAGTAATGAAAAAAAAGTTTTTTGTACCAAAGTGCTAACGACGAATAGAACAGGGTATTAAAATGTCACTTCTGAAAGAACATGAGTATCAAAGTGAAAATGAACCATACGTCAGGGTACCAAAATGTAATTTACTCTTTTTTTTTTTTTTTTGAAATTCTCGTGTCCTTTTGAAATGTACCAAAGGCATATCCAAATCCATTACGTACTAGACATTAATTAAATGGTCCATTAATTAGCTTCTGAATTTCCCAAATCATGGTGATTTAAGGAGTATTAGTTAATTAATTAAGAAAACCTATTTTTTTGGTACACAATAATTTAAGTGAGGGGATGGCACCCTAGAGGGTCAGGGCAGGCCTCGGGGCTCAATGAGCACTTACAGAGATACTTACAGATAACCCACTAAATTAGGCCCTATTATTTAGTCCCTCAATATACACGGAGTCAACTAATTAGTCTCTGGAAAATTAAAATATATAATCCTCAGTCATTGAATTATTGTAATTGTCAACAATTTGGTCCTCTAGTCACATTCAAGGACTAAAAAGTACAAATTCAAATACCAAATAATATAACTTTAGTTTAAATTCATGGACCAAAAAGTATAAAGTTAGTTTAAATTCAAAGAACAAATAGTATAAATTAGTACAAATTCATATACCAAAAAGTATAAAATTAGTTTAAATTCATGTACTAAATAGTATTAATTTAGTACAAATTTAAAGACAAAAATATAAAATTAGTTTAAATTCAATAATTAAATAATTAATAATTACAATATTTGGGACACCAAATTATATATTTCCATTATTCCATTAGTAGTCGCTGTAAATTTAGAGACAGGTTTTCTCTAATTAATTGCAGGGGTAGACATATGGATAATACAGAGTGCAATCCCACAAAGCTGAAAGAGATCGTAATTCTCCTTCGTCAAAGGATTGGCTTCGCCTTTCTCTTCAAACCCTCCTTGGCACGTTGAAGCAGCTTCCATGGCGGAACTCATCCACGTCCTCGCCGTCTCATACTTCTCCGACAAGAAAGCCCCTGCCGAATTCACTATGATCCACACCGCATCAGAGTACACCTCTAAGCAATCTCTCAAGCACCTATCATCCCTCGAGCCCTCCTCGTTCATCAACAGCTTCTCTATGGTGGAGATTGTGCTGGATGCGTTGTCTAGGGCTAATTCCATCGCGATTAAAGCTAGGGCTTGAAGATTTGCGGACTGGCTTAGTGGAATCGATTCAAGAGATGTTGAGCATAACGCGAAATCCAGAATGATCGATTGGTTCGCACATATTTCGCAGGTTTGGTCAATTAAGCCTGAATTATTAGGGATTATTGTTGAATCTGTGGTAGGAAGTACTGTGATGAGAATTAGGAAGAAGAGGCAGAAGGAAGAAGATTCTGACATTATGTATGTATATATCTATATTATATGTATATGTATGCTGCAAGTGTGATTATTGAAATTATATATATAGATGTAGGATTTCATGTATTATCCAAGATCCAAGTGGAAAGTGCGTTAATATTGTAGAGAGGAAGGAAATTTCGCAATACAATTATTGGATCACCAGAAAGAACCGTACGTTTTGCTTTTAGTTTACATTTTGTTGTACAAATTAAGACCCTGCTCTGTTTGAGCTTCATGGGTTTAGGGTTTAGTCTGAGAAGTTTCCTATGAAGTTTACATTCCCTAATAGGATGAAGTGATGAACATGAATACGAAATGACTCAAATGAGTGGGGTGTTATATTTTTGTTTTTATTTTTGGAGCTTTCTTTTATGCTCTTAATTTTCAGTTTTTGAGGAAGAAAAAAGAATTTTATCTCCAAAGGCGAATTTGAGCCAATTTCAAAATTGATCTAAGTTGATCTTTATATTTGGATTTCAAAATTTCAAAATTAATGCAGTAAATTAAATATTTAATTTTTTATCTTTATAACTAGGTCAAATAATTATTTTGGTCTTTAAATTATAAAATCAATTTCATTTTGATATAAATTTTTTTTAGTGTCAAATTTACTTTTGGAAGGTAATAGTGAGTGAGGTGTTACATATATTTTTTTAGAGCTTCCCTATTATGTTTTTAATTTTTAGATTTAGAGAAAAATATATTTTTTCCAAACAAAATTTGAGCCAATTTCAATTCCACCTTCGTATTCAGGTTCTCTAAATAATCGAATCTTTATGCCTAGATTAGATTCATAAAACTTAATTGATCATTAAATTACTCTAATATATATTAAGTATTTAATTTTTTAATTATATTTTACAATTTAATTTTATCATCTACTCTATTCTCTCGGATCTACTCATAAACTTTTTTGATAAAAGTATTAATTTCATCTTCAAACTTTATATATATTAATTTCGTGCTTAATCTTTTTTTCAGTCAATTTCGTTCTCAATGTTTTATATTTTGGTCAATTTTATTATTTGACTAACTTTTTTTAATAAATTAATAATAGACTACATCTTATTTTTCAATCTTAGTTAATATTTGAATTTCTTTTTTTATTAATTTTACATTACATATATTATTAGACACGTAGATATTATCGTTAATATTTGGCTAAAGTAAGAGCAAATGATAAAATTAATCAAAATGTGAAACATTTATGACGTAATTGACTATGAAAAAAAATTGAAGGTCGGTATAAAATTTGAGGACAAAATGACTGCTTTTGCCAATTTCTTTAGATGAATTTATACACTTACACCTATACTTTTTATTAGAAATTACATAGTAAAATTTATAAATAACTAATGATTTTGAAAAAAAAAAATCATCCCTTTGACATCTATTGAATGACGCAAACAAACCAACATTTTCAAGCTAAATAGATGACACATCACCCACAGAGTTTTGTTCTAGTTAAACAAGTATAATTTTTTATTGAATATATTTAGTTTACAAACCCAGGCCAAAAATTCAGTTAACAAACGAATCAGACCTGCATGATTAACAACACCTTTTTAACTAACTTAAAACCTTATTCCGTCTTATCGATTTAAAACACCTTTTTAATTAACTTAAAACCTGCAATGAACTTTCATAAAAACAAAAAAAAACTGCAATGAACTAAGAAAAGTCACCTTGTTTTGTGCTTTATAATTTATATAATTATTATATAATTATATCACAGCATGCATGTTGGCCCCCGCACGGTGTGAATATCACTTCATTATCTCTATCTCATTTCATTATCAATTACTAATTATACCCCTATACAATTTTCAAAACCCCATATAATTATTTCTACCAACCACAATCATTACATACTCTTTTACATAATTTCACATCTTATTTTTTTCATTATATCTCTAACAATCCAAACACCATTTATCATTACATTTTCATTACATAATTTTCTCATTACCATTTCATTACATAATTTTCTCATTACCATTTCATTACATACTTATTTCCCAAACACACCCTAAATTACATAGTAGTCCTCCCTATCCTTCATTTGAGAATATCCTATTTTTGTCTCTTTTGTTTATTTTGTCATCTCCAATTTTTTTATAAGATAAAGTTTTTTTTATATAAATTTTATATTATTTATTTAATTTCATTTTATGAGTTTGATTGAATAATTGGATCGAAGATGAAGGAGGAAGAGAAATTGGAGAGAAAAAAAATATTAACTCCCAAACTCTTTTCCCTCGTTTGGGAAGTAACTCTTCTCCAATAATAACATACTTTAATTTGAAATATTTAGAATTTATAAAGGGAGGAGTAGAATATGATATTAAAAATTAATCCCTCATTATTTTTTATCTAATTTTTAACTTTTCAAACAAAGTAAAAATATCACACTCTTTTCTCTTTCTCTTTTCTTCCCCTCCTTAATCCACAATCCAAACATACCTTAATTTTGTTCTCAAAGTTTTATATTGCATATCGTTAGTCGCATAAAGTATATCGTCAATTCATAAAACAAAATAAGAAAAAATGATAAANATTCTCTACTAGCGAATGGGCCATCACCTAACAAGTTAGGACCATGCATGATTTATCATTGAAGCAATGAGGACCATATTCTCATTTCTCAACTCTACAATTACATCAATTCAAAAAACAAAATACATTAACTACAAAAATAAAAGATAGACCAAAGTGTACTTTTGGTCTCATAAGTTTTACTCAATTTCAATTTTGTCCTGTAACTTTTTATATTACACTTTTAGTCTCATATCTTTTGCTCAGGTTTCAATTTGATCCCGTGTTGCACTTTTGGTCTTGTATCTTTGAGTCAGGTTACAAAATTAGTCTCATGTCTTTTAGTCAGTTTGTAGAATTAGTCTCATATCTTTGTAAAATGTTTCACATTGTGGGATTAATGGTGAAACTTTTTACAAAAATATGAAACCAAATCTATGAAGTAAATTAACTTTCCGATCCCTGAATTTTGGACGCGGTGACAGATATGTCCCTGCATTTTACGCATGGTACTAGTCGGTCCCCGAAATTTGCAAACGCCTAACCAATTGGTCCCTCCGTCATATTGTTGTTACAAAAAAGCTGACGTGACCATAACGGACGCTGATGTGTCCGTTACGCGCTGACGTGTCCCGTTATGGCCACGTCAGCACCCATTATGTTTTTTTTTTAAAAAAAAAAGAGTTGTCACGTCATAAAATAGCGACACATCAACATTTCTTCATTGCACTTATAGGTCCCTAACCCATTTTTATTCCATTATTCTCAATTCCCTCTCTTTTTCATCAGTTTCATTCATTTTAGTCTCAAATCCTTGAAATAAAATTATAAAATGTCCCAAAACTCTTCCAAACATTCCAATTTAGTCTTTAAAAATATTTAAAACCCTAAACCCCTAAACCCTAAACCCTAAACCCTAAAACTCTAAACTCCTAAACCTTAAACCCTAAACTTCTAAAACCTAATTTTTTTTTAATCTTCATCTTCATCCAATTTAACATAAATCCCTAATTTTTTTAATCCCTAAACCCCTAATTTATCTTCTTCATCGTCTTCTCATCAGTCAATCATCATCATTCATCATCTTCATCGGTTTATCTATTCAACTGAAACGGGAAAAGATCTCTGAAAATTACTAAAATTTGTATAACTTCAGAATTTTCCTACACAAGAAAGATGTAAATGCCAGCAATAACTACTACAAGAAGGCACAACTAGCTGATTCATCGTTATCACAGTAGACAAAATTTTTGCTTCGAACTTCAACACTTATAACGTTTATGTAGTTATGTCCTTCGTCTTCCTACTTAAAAACTTGGATCTCTAAAAATAATTGCCAAGCATGTCCTCCATTTTTCTATTCATTCCTCTGTTTTTATTTCAAAGAAAAAGAAAAGCAGAGTCATACTTGTTTCACTGTTAATTTCACTGCGATTTAAGAGATTTGGACTCGGATTTTTCGTCCTTTGCTTTACAAAAAAAGTATGTGCTAATCTGAGACGCCTTCGTCACCGTTCGATTGCCTCGACGAATAATTCGAACTGTTTGACGAACTCGAAATCGGAGGAGGCGGCGGAAGAGGAAGAAGACGATGACGGTGAAGAAAATCAAGCGGTTCCGTGGAAATTGTGAAGTTATACAAATTTTAGAGTAATTGTCAGAGATCTTTTCCCGTTTCGTGCTGATTATTATTATTGCTGGCATTTACATCGGTTCATCATTCATCATCTTGTGTAGGAAAAACCCCGAAGAAGATGAAGATGAATGATTAAAAAAAAAATCAGGGGGTTTAGGGATAAAAAAATTAGGGGTTTATGTTAATTTGGGAATATGAAGATGAAGATTAAAAAAAATTTAAGTTTTAGGGGTTTAGGGTTTTAGGTTTTAGGGTTTAGAGTTTTAGGATTTTAGGGTTTAGGGTTTAGGGGTCTAGAGTTTTAGAATTTCGGGTTTTTAATATTTTTAAGGACTAAATTAGGATGTTTGAAAAAGTTTTGGGACACTTTACAATTTTATTTTGAGGATTTGGGACTAAAATGAATAAAGATGAGGAGAAAGAGGGGGAATTGAGAATAATGGAATAAAAATGAGTCAAGGACGTAATTGTTCAACTCAAATTTTTTTTAGAGTTGAGAGTTTGAGGTTTTAGGTTTTGGGGTTTTAGGGTTTAGGGTTTGGGGTTTTAGAGTTTAGGGTTTTAAATATTTTTAAGGACTAAATTAGAATGTTTGGAAGAATTTTGGGATACTTTATAATTTTATTTTGAGGATTTGGGACTAAAATGAATGAAAATGATGAAAAAGAGGGGGAATTGAGAATAATGGAATAAAAATGGGTCAAGGACCTATAACTGCAATGAGGAAATGCTGATGTGTTGTTATTTTATCACGTGACAACTCTTTTTTTTTTTTTTAAAACATAACGGGTGCTGACGTGGCCATACCGAGACACATCAGCATCCGTTATGGCCACTTCAGCTTTTTGTAACGAGAATATGACGGAGAGACTAATTAGTTAAGCGTTTGCAAATTTCGGGGACCGGCTAATATAATGCGTAAAATTCAAGGACCTATCAGTCACTGCGTCCAAAATTCAAGAACCGGGAAGTTAGTTTACTCATTTAAAAACTTACTATAAAATGTAACAAATTTTCAAAAAAGAAAAAGATCGATTCAAATTAGATATGATTATAGCACGATTTCACGTTTTATTATTATATTACATGCAAATTTGTTATGGCTTTTCTCACGTAACAGCTCATCAATCATCATCAAACGACAATGAGAAAATATGAGAATTAAGATGTGAGATTGTCGTTTCCTTCAGGCCCTATTCCCACACTCATTTATTTTCTCGTCGTTTTGTTGATCTTGCTTTTCTTTTGACTTTATTCTACTACAAAAGTTACCACTATCGTTACAACTTACACAATATTAGCCAAACAAACATGACTCCTGAGTCTGGCACTGACTTCTCATTTCTCATGCAATATAACTAGTTAAAAAAGAAAAAAAAAATTACTATTTGGTTGGTAAATTTACATTAAGTTAATTAATTAATATTTGAATAATTAAAATACCTGATTTAATTCTTAAAATATTTTAATTGTCAATGATATAATCATTAATGGTGATTTAGTATTTGAATTTGAACTAATTTTATATTTTTTATGCTTTAATTTATACTAAATTATTTTTTTTTCTGAATTTGTATTAATTTTTATTTGTTAGTCCCAAAATTTAACTCAATAATCAAATAATTGGCGATTTCGATAATTTAATGACTGAGTAGTATATTTTTTCTTTTGGCCCGAGAGTCTTATATTTTAATTATTTAGAGATTAATTAATTAATTTAATATAATTTGAGGGACCAAATAATTAATTTCTTAAAAAAAACAATATAATTTGATAGTAAATGAATGCTATTTATACTCGTTTTCTTTCCAAAAGAGACAAAATTTTAGAGTAAACTACCAAATTGGTCCTTGGATTATTGGCTCGCTGACAGATTGGTCCCCGAATTTAGAAAATTGACAAATAGGTCCCCGAATTTTTCTAACGAGTCAAATAGGTCCCCGAATTTTTCTAACGTTAGTCAAATAGGTCCCCGAACAGAAGGACCTATTTGACAAATGTTAGAAAAATTCGGGGACCTATTTGACTCGTTAGAAAAATTCGGAGACCTATTTGTCAATTTTCTAAATTCGGGAACCAATCTGTCAGCAAGTCAATAATCCAGGGACCAATTTAGTAGTTTACTCCAAAATTTTATTCTTGGACAGCAAAATGTTACTTTACTTCTACTTTATTTTGGTCGTATCTTTTTAATTTGATAGATATTGTTAGTTTTTGCTATCACGTCACGTATGACCTTATAAATTGAACAAATCAATGTAGGAATTCAGATCATTTAATGTGTAAAGTATTTATAATATTTGGAAAGAGATGCTATACATTTACTCTCTTTGTAAATTTATTTTAATCTTTTCATTGTCTTCTATCGGGATGTGCAACGGTCGGGTGGGTTCAGGTGAGTAAGCGGGTTGAAATAATAAGTAGTGAGTTGAATTTTTATAACTCGAACCTGACCGTCAACTCATACAACCCAATAAGTTTGGGTTGCGGTTGGATTCAAGTTGATAAAATATATTTTTTAAATAATTAAAAAAATACAAAAATTTCTATTTTCTTCGTCCCTCTTTCACAATCCTTCTTCCTACACTACATATTTGATTATATATTTATAATATATTATATATAAGTAAACTCATTTAATCAAAAATTAAAAGTAAAATGAACCTTCTCGAGACTCTACATCAACCCTTCAGATCCAAATAGGCAAATATCATCTTTCATGTTTCCATGCGGCTTCTCCTAGATCTTCACCATACCATTCAAATCCAATCTTTTATTTTTCGATTACAGCTTCTCTTGCATCTTCATCGTAATGAATCATTCAGATCTAATCTTTCCTGTTTCCATTAGCGCCCGGAGTCGTCGTCGATTTGTTCCTCTCCGTCTGCGACGTGCAAGATGGGTCGGCAATCGGCATCAAATTTCAGTCTTAGTTCACGACTTGCTTGTGCCTCGTGTAGTTGTGCGAGATGCATCGGCTTCAAATTTGAGAGTGGGAGTGAGAGTGAGAAAATGGGTAAGGGAGAATTCTGAGATGGTGAGGGATTTACTGTGTTCTCTGCTTGACTACACACATTTTATATAATTCTCTTCTTTTTTTCCCTTTCATTCGGGTCGGGTCGGGTTCAAGCGGGTTAATACAACAATCCGATCAGACTGACATTTTTTGAAAAATCAAATCCGATAGTTTCCGTACGGGTAAACTCGAATCGACTAAACCTGATATTTACGGTCGGATTATTTACAGTCGGATTGACTCGTTTTTTAACATCTCTAGTCTTCTATCCCCTCTTTCACTTTAAGTAAAGTTATCTTTTCAAATTCCTCTTTCTAATTAACTTTAGGGTAAATTACACTTTGGTATCTTGTGGTTTGACCCTATTTCACTTTAGTACCATGTGGTTTGAAACTTGACACTTTGGTACCCTGTGGTATTCTCCATTAACACTTTGGTACCATTTGGAGCTATTTTGTAATTTTAACCATAACAATTTTTTCAAAAATTACATATTGACCTCAAAAAATTTCAAAAAATTATAAATAGGTCTCTAGATACATATTATCTAGGGACTAAAATAGAAACTATAAGAACTTTTTGGGGTCAATATGTAATTTTTGCAAAATTTGTTATGGTTAAAATTACAAAATAGCTCCAAAGGGTACCAAGTGTCAGGTTTCAAACCACAGGGTACCAAAGTGAAATAGGGTCAAACCACAGGGTACCAAAGTGTAATTTACCCTTAACTTTATTATAAATGGATTTAACCTTATACAAATTAATAATCAGTCATTTTTTTTATCTATTTCTAGTTACTTCCCCTAGCTTACTTTATCTTATAAAAGTTATTTTCTACCTCTCTGCAAATATTTTGGCAATTTAATTTTTCATATTATAATTTACTCATCTTTTTTGTTTTCTATTATATATATAAAATAATAATAATAATAATAATATAACATTTTGTACATTAACCAAAAAAAAAAAAGACAGGTAATGATATTTTTATTAATGAATTAATATAAATAGTTTTTTTGGCCTGAATTAATATAAATAGTTTGATATAGTAAGTAAGGTCTCAATTAGATTTTAGGGCAAAAGCGTTAATTTCGTCTCAAAACTTTACATTAATTGTCAATTTCATCTCCAATCTTATTTTGCTGACAATTTTGTCTCAAATGTTTTATATTTTGGTCAATTTTATCATTTGACTAACTTTTTTCAATAAATTTACGACAGATTGCATCTTATTTCTCAATCTGAGTTAAAATTTGAATTTTTTTTTTCTGTCAATTTTACATTATATATCATTAGTCACATAGATTTCATTGTTAATTTTTCGCTAAAGTAAGAGTAAATGATAAAATTGACCAAAATGTGAAACATTGAAAATAAAATTTATAATTTAAAAAAGATTGAGGACAAAATTAATCTGAATTTGATGAATGTAGTGATTGTTATTGAGGGAAAGGAACATGAATAGAGTCGAGACAAACAATTAAAAAAATTGAAAAATTGAATGTGAAAGATCTCGAGGTGATTGGCTAGTACTAGCAGGTGAACAATAAATGGCTTAACTACTTATATGTATCAACAAATTCATTTGCAAATTACAACTTTATCATCACCACACACACCACCAAACGAAACAAAAAGCAAAAGGAACAAACAAATTCTAGATTGAGTTCACAGTCACACCTCACACCATTCATTCAACATACAACACTTCAATTTTCATCAGTATATTGAACAACACTAATTAATAAGCTTATTTATTAACAATTTCTGAACTGAATTAATGAATTCATCAATCAATCATTCAATCAATTCTAGCTACTATAGTGATGATCGATGTTACTAACGTTTAGGAGGAGTACTCATGTTGATGAAAGCCAGAGTGATTGAAGTAATCCGAGAGTAAATTGCGTTTTCCTCTGTTAACGGAGACTTTTCCCCTCCGTCACCGAATTGATCTTCACAAGTAACGGCGTCGTCTAAGGCGGCGCTCACCTTGATATTCGCGCCGGCGAAGTCGTTATCGGCGTAATCGGCGACAGCGTCTTTGAATTCGGAGATGGAATCGGAGTAAAGATCGGAGCAATCTCGGAGGCAGGCCTTGGCGTAATCGGAGAAGTCGTCGGCGTCGGTGAGGAGGTCGGAGATTTTTGAGACGATGTTGGTGGCGTTGGATTTGGCGATTGAAATTGCGACGCCGACGAGATCTGCGAGGCTCGTGGCGGTGGTGGATTCGAGAGTGGAGACGCAGAAATCGTAGGGGATGTTAGGGTTGTTCCTCGAAGCGTCGCTGCAAGACTCGCGAACGAAATTGGAAGAGGACGAGGAAGAATAAGAGGCATTGATTGATGAGGCTTGAAACGCAAGGAAGATCAGAAGGAGAAGAATGATTGAATTAGGATAGTGAAGAAAGGTGAGTTTCATCATCTTGTACTTTTAAATGATTTTATATATAGGTGAAGAAAAACTGATGAAAAATTGAAATTGTGAAAAACTGAAGTTGGAGTTGGAGTTTTTATTATATGGTGCATAATATATATATATTGAATGGTGAGGGTTACGTTACGTTTGGCGTGAATGTGATGGTGTAATTGGACAGGTACTTATTATTATTGTTATCCATGAATATGTTGTTTAGCAACTGAGAAACTTGTATTTGAGTTTAGGATCAACTTAATCAAGAGTCTTAGTATGGGAATCTCTATTTTTTTTATGACGATTTAGGTGAAGATTAATTTGAATTGTTGCCATTCATTTACCACTATACCAAATTAAGAGTTGAGATATAAAAATGTAAATAAAATAACTCAAATATTTTATGGGTAAACTTTGTTATTTTTGTAGTTTTATTCAATTTGAATAAAATTAGTCTTCGTATTTGTTATTTGATTGGATTGGAGATTGAGTTTGGAGTTGATTGCTGGGAAGATCCTCCTTCCTTGTGCAACTTGCTTCTATTTTACTGAGAGTTGGGAGTTGAGACTTATGTACTCTGTGGTTTAACTTTTTGATTGTTTACTTTTTTTACTTCTTTTTTTTTTTGTCTATGACCTTTTTGTAACCAAAAAAATAAATTAGCGCAGGATACCCATAGTTTCTACCAAAAAATAATTTTATGTTTGTGTTTTATATATATAAAGAAAAAATTAGTTCCCCATGATGTCATACATTAGATATAATATAGTTCTTCTGGCCTTTTAGGCCCTCTCCTACCAAAATATATATATATATATATAATATAGTCAGAAAGATTGTCAAATGCTAAATTTTCTTAATATTTAAATCTAAATTATATTTATTACTTTAATTTGTAAAAAGTTAATTTAATTGGTTAGATATAACTTTCATTGATCTTAATAAAAAATATTTTGGATTGAGATTACCTTTATCCTTGTTATGATAGGCAATATTATAGACTCGGGCTCCGGACATCAAAACATCTTTTTTTTTTTCTTTTTCATTCTTAATATAAGTTGTGTATATACTATATTTAAACTAGAGATATGTGAGGAGGGGTAGATAAATCAAACTTGTATTAATATTTTATTAATGATTATAATGGTCACAAGTAGTTATTGTTATAAATAAGATTTTGTATATTCAATTCATTGTTAAAGATATTTTTATTGAAAAATTTTATCTTTACTATAAACTATTTAATTCAAATGATGAGTACTAATCATTGCTTAGAAGATAGAGAGAGGTGGAGGGATATATACGACTGTGCAAAATAACTAATATACCGTTGCATATTTTTGGCCAATTTCCAATGGTGTTTGGTTTTTTTGGTTATGCATGTACGTCATATCAGCCATAATATTATATATAGACAGCGAAAGATGATTGGAATATTGTGCTTTTGTTTTGTTTGGCGTTTAATTTCCAAGCCCGCAGATTGAATTATGAAAATACTATTTGGTTCCTTTTTATAGAAAAAGAAGAATATGAAGACAACCAAAAATGATTTTACTACTAACACCTAAAATCACTATCATATATATAATTATTTTTAATTTTATATTTAAAAGATTTGTTTAATTAAATACAATCTTGTTTCAAATATTGTTAAAGACTAAAAGTAAGTATATTTTTTGGGTAATTAAGCGAGCTCTACGATATGTATATCAACTAATAGTGAACAATTAATCTATAATTTTGTCAGAACTTATCATTTGATAGGTAAATTAAAGGCTAATCACAAAAGTCATAGCGCACACACCTTCTTAATTATCAAATTCAGGTATGATAAATAAATCAAATAATTACCACTCGTGCAGGCCTCATGATTACTAAAAGTGAATATAAATTTCAACAAAAGTTCAAACTTGAATTTATCTAATTATACTTTTGCCAAAAAATAAAATAAAATTTACCTAACTAGTTAGTTCTACTAAATCTAACCCGGTTGGAACTATATATATACATGAAACATCAAGAAAGTGTTGGTCATAAACGATTTAGTAACGTTTAAACAATGTTTTAGATTTGAGATCAAGGAATTTTGTAATAAATATAATTATTTTTTGTTGATAAACACTCTATTATCATAACTATATATACAATTCCAGTTAAAATTTGAATTAATCAGGACGACGCTTCAAAAACTGAACAGGCATTATATATACTAGGGGCTTTGCGTGCCCTTTGAGAGTTCACCAAAAAAAAATGAGGGACTAAATCGTTAACTCAGTAAAAAAGAATGGATCAAATAATAATTTTCCTCTTATTATTGATTTTGTACTATAGTTTTAAAATGTGGACAACCAGAAAGGGGTGAAGCCATATATTATAAGATATATATATATCTTATATTATATGGCTCCACCCCTTTCTGGTCGTCTATATATGTTTAAAACTATAGTCTATGAAATTAAAAATAAGAGAAAATTTACTATTTGGTCTCTCTTTCTTTACTAAGTTAACAATTTAGTCCCTTATTTATTTTATATACATATTTGCGTGCCCGTTAGGGCACGCAAAGCCCCTAGTATATATATATACACGTAAAAAAAAACAATAATATGAGGGAAAATTTATATAATCTACTTTTACTATGATATTTCCCTTCCATCGCAACGTCTTTTTAATATGCAATAATGATATGTGGCTTTTGGCCCATTAGTTATACCACAATGATTTTTAACGTGTGTATATTTTTTTTTACCTGATTTTAATGTGTGTATATATATATATAAATCAAATGTTAAATTTAGATAAAAACAGAGTTCTGAAGGACTATCATTCCTTATAACTTAGAAAATGAGTTTGGATGAATAAGTAAGATTAAAAATATTAGAGAGATAGAATAAAGATTTTGAGCCGTGAGTGATTATTATATTTAAATAGTGACTATCTATATATATTAGGGATAATCATGTTCATTAATCAAAATTTAATTTTAGACTTAAGTCCAAGTCTAAATAATTTAATATATATATATATACTAAGTTATTTTTATATACTAAATAATTTAACATATTAATTTTATTCAATGTGAGAAATCATCCATGTAGACCAATATTACAAACTTTCTGTTTTGGGTCATTATTGCGTGTATATATATTCTTTTGCTATATCATGAATTGGATGGTCATGCATAATATAAGTGGCTTAAGATGCACTCAAAGACACAACCTCTAGTAACGTCTAAGTGATCTTTAAGTCTTAGATATAAATAAACTTGACAAGATAATAAACGAACCATAATATATTATATATTTTTTCATAACATCTTTTTCAATAAAAAAATTCACCTGTCCAATATCAATATGTCTCTATTTTCTCAAATTATAAATTTCTTTTTGGTATGGCAAGATATATATATCTATCCCACATATACATCTTAGAGTGAGAATCGATCTTTATTCGAATTAAAACATGTCCTCATGATAAAGTAAAATTCTCTCAGCAATATTCATTTCTTGGTATACTATCTAATTATTTTAGTGATAGCTAGCTAGATAAAAAATAAACTTAAGATAAGATAAGAATAAGTTTTATGGATTGTTTAGCAACAAATTTATTAATGTGATTTTTAGAATTAATTTATCCATAAAACTTATTCTTATCTCATCTTAAGTTTTTTTTGGAATATCATAAAATAATCCTAAAAACACTTAAGTTAATCCAAACAGACTTTTTGGTAGTCTTGGAAATCATATTCTCATGTATCACATTTCCACGAATATAATTTCTAAGATCAAAAAAATAATTTGTATACTAAACACCCCCTATAAATTTCCGATGCCTAAGTTAATGGTTTGGCAAAGTACGTAACTACATGGTATATTTAGCTCAAAAAAAATAAACAACATGGTATATCAACATTCAATGTGAGTTACTTGGAGGAATCCTCTATTTATGGGATATTTGGAGGTCACTTTCATAGGGTTGTTATTAAAGGATATCCTCATTCTTATAAGTATCTTGCGGTCTTAGAGACGTGCACATACATAAGGAATTACTTTAACAATTTTGATATTGATAGGTTTAGAATCGTCTAAAGATCAATCCTACTAAGGTTTTGGGGCCCTTTTGTAAACTGCTTGTGGATTTAGTTAGTTGTGGTAATCTTATTTGGGCCATGAGCCGATGACAACTTATACCATAAAGATAGATAATAATCATTTAAATATAAATAGCCTATAAAACATAATTATAAATTCTAGAATAATAATCCATGCTTATAAATTTATGATTCCATCATTCCAAACCAAACCAATCATAATTTTTAGTTTTAAATGAATATTTATTTATAACTTTTATTAGATATAATTACATTAATTTCACAAATTCAAAACTCAAGTCTCATGTTGTCATTTTTTCCACTAGTTTTTTTTAGTGTTAGGACTTAAGTTTTAGCAGTGTTGGCTAGACTCCAATTAAGGCCCATTAAACCTACAAAAACACTGATTTTTTTTTTGTTATTTTTTCAAAAATATAGTGAACCTGCTAGTTTGTTTTTCTAAATAATTTTGAGTCGTGATCCAATCCGATTCTAAGCAGTTCAGAACAATCCAAAACAATTATTCAGACAAGATGTCTTATTCAATAGTTATCGATCCGATGAGTTGGTCTGAAATAAGCAAGGTTATTAAAACCGGACTGATCATTGAACCGGTCGAAGTAGCAGTTCAAGGTTTAATGGTTCAACCGGGGTTCAACCGGGGTCGGACCGTTAATAATTAAATAAATAAAAAATAATATATTTAGTTTAATATAATAAAAATATATAATAAACTCTTTAAATTTAAGCTGGATTGAGTAAGAAAGTGATTAATTAGGAGGAGAAAAAATCAAATTTTGAAGTAAAAACTATTAAATAACGTATTATTTTGAGTCTAAACATAATAAGAAACAAATTTCTT
>QANZ01053553.1:51429-69899 GCA_003254925.1 Chamaecrista fasciculata | reverse complement strand
TTATATCTTATATTATATGGCTCCACCCCTTTCTGGTCGTCTACATTTTAAAACTATAGTACAAAATTAATAATAAGAGGAAAATTATTATTTGATCCCTTATTTTTTACTGTGTTAACGATTTAGTCCCTCATTTATTTTACATATATATTTGCGTGCCCGTTAGGACACGCAAAGCCTCTAGTATATATATATATACACTAGGGAAAACATTTTACAATTTTCTTTTTCCTTAAGGAGGTGAGAGCATCAAAGACGTCTACGTGATTTGATCCATGACATGAACAAAATTTTGATCCCAATGTGCCCATTTTCTACATAATTAGAGGTTGATTTTATATTTTTGTCTCAAAATTTATTTTGATATTTTATGTTTTAAAATATTTAAAATTTAAAATAATTCTATATATTTATGTATTAGAGACAAAAAAATATAGTCATATTTCTTTCATTTTAAATTTAAATGTGTAAAGTCCAAAATTACATATTGTCATTAACAAATACTAATTATCTATCTAGTTGAGATTACTAACAAATAAAATCAAATTGAGTTAGAAATGTTGACCACTTGTTTCAAGATCAAACAAGCTACGAGTTATATTGAAGAGTTATTTTTTTTTTCTTGTCAAATTGAGATAGCCAACAAGTGAGGTCAAATCAGACTCGAAAATGGGTTTGAGACAAAATTTTCACCTTTTGGTCCCAAATTCACCTTTGAGTCTGATTTGATCTCATTTGTTGACGATCTCAATTTGATAGAAAGAATGACTCGTCAAAAGTAATTCGTAACTCCGAACCTAGGAAGCATGGACATCGACACGGACACAGACGCGTCGACACGCCAAATTCTTAATTTTACAAGACGCGACCCGACATATATATATAATATTATAATTTCAAGATGAGACAATGAAAATAATCAGAAATTCATAAATACTTATAAAAACTTAAAAAATTGCAAATGATATCATATATAGAGGTTCGTACTCCATATTCAAAAAATCATAAATGAAATAATCTTTTTATGCATTACCAAAATATGTACTAGAATCTAATAAGCATATATGAGTAAACAAGCATAAATATAACCCCCTCCAACTCCAGTTCATCAAACGATGATGAGTGATGATGAACGACGATGACCAATAGTGCACGACAATGAACGACAATGAACGACGATGAACAACGGTGAACGAAGGTGAGCAAAAGTTGCCGAAATAGTTTTGTCAAAAGCGATATGAGAAAATTCAAAAGTGATTTTCTATGTTAAAAAATATACATTTAAGCGAAAGTTGGGTCGAAGGCATGTCCAAGCCGTGTCGAGTCTTGTTCAAGACGTGTCTGAGCCACTGAAAGCCACTAAACTATCCCGACACATTGAGACGCGTGTCCGACACGCCCACACACCAGGGAAATGGCGTGTCCATGCTTCTTAGCTCTGAATTCATGACATTCAAACTTGAAACTAGAAATATATTACTAACTTCGCTTGTTTAGTAGTAAAACAAGCGACATATTTTTTTGGATTCGATTTGACAATATTTGTTGATGACCTTAACTAAATAAATAATCTTGAAAAATAACTCGTAAATTTGAACTCTTTCAAATTTAAAACGAATGAAATTTTATTTAGAAATTTAGGATAAATGTGAACTACTATGAAATTATATAGGATTAATTTAAATATTTTAAAAAATAAAATACCAAAATAAATTTTCCGAGACGAAATTGAACATTTGGCTTATATTATATTTAAAATTTGGAAAAAAAAATAAATTATGAATGTGTTATTTTATGCCCGTATATTCCACGAGCCCCCTCTTCCTGTCTTCCCAATTCCAACAACACATGGTTCCAAGAATCAAAGACTCGCGCGCATAGACTCATCTATCAAAGACGTGTCGTCTGAGTGTCTCTTCGTTCCCAAACCTCCATTTCTCTGCATTCTTCCCTCCGAACCCTAACCTAGTCATCACTCGTCACCCCTTTCACATTTTCTCTGTCCTTCCCAACCCTAACATTCCAATTAATACTCAAAAGAGAAAGATCGCTCACTCTTGATTTTGCTTTTGAAAATTACTGGTCCAGAATCAGGCCTGTAGGGAATGGACTCGCAACAGAACAATCTATTCGAGACCGCTTCGCAACCGGACACTGGCAACGACGCCTACACTTTCCTCGAATTCAATACTCAGGGCGAGGATTTCGACTACCCTGAGTTCCGTGACCCAATTAGGTCACCGGTGGCATGGCCCACTCCGTCCGATTCTCTCGTTGACCCCTCAGAACGCGGTGGTGGTGGTGGTGGGTCTGATCACCAGTCCGATGCCTCACCCGTTTCAGTTGCTCCGGGAAGCGCCACGAAAAGCCGTGTCGCCGCCGGCTCGGCCAGCACCAGCGGAAATAGCCAGATGGTTGATACGCTGGCAGCTGGGATGAGCGGGTTGAATTTTGAAGATACTGGCGATGATGAGAATTTCGAGTATGGTAAAGGAGATTTTACTGAGCATGCTTGCCGATATTGTGGGGTCTCCAACCCAGCATGTGTTGTCAGGTGTAATGTACCTTCCTGTCGCAAGTGGTTTTGTAATTCACGAGGGAACACGTCCGGTTCGCATATCGTAAATCACCTGGTAGGTCTTTTCTAGCATTTGTGTTAGGGTTTGCTTGTTCTTGGTATTTGGATTATTGGTGGATTTGATTATTTAGTAATTGAGGAGAAAGTGTACGTGATGTAATGTTGTAGATTGGATATTGTTTCAGTGAAATTAGGAGAAGTCTTATGTAGTATAATGATGACATTCTGGATAACTTTAGGGTTAATCGTCTCAAGTAACCGGATGATAATTAATATTTGATAGTAAGGAAGTTTGGTTCGTGCACATGGTTTTTTTAACTATTTCTTTATAGAAGTGATTTTTTGGCTGCAAGTGTGATTATAATAAGAAAAGAGTTTGGTTCTATTTATGCTTACACTGTAAAGTTGTGAGATTTCACATTTAGGGCTGATTAGTGGTAAGACTCGCTAGTGATTATGGGCTATCTGAACGGTGCTGTATACTAAATAGTTCTGCTCCACAATCTTTTCAATGTTCAAGAATTACAACCTTCGGCACTGGAACTGAATCAATCTTCCGCGATTGATCACCATCACTTCAATAAACATTTTAGCTAGACAGTTGAAATAATAGTCAGTACACTTGTTTGTGGAAGTGGCTTTATAATTCATTTATGTTATTCAGTGTATTGCTTTAATGTGGAACAAATGAAGTCCTTGTCCATATAATGCATGAGGTGAGAACTGCCATTAGTGCGACACAATGCCCCTTCGCTATGTGAAAATAATTCTTGTTCTATATTAATTTCAACATAGATGTTAGCAACATTGTGTTCATTGTGTTCAACGGATAAATCTTTGAGGTCCTTTACTTGACTGAGTTAATTGTTGACCCTACAGTAGCTTACTTCTAGTTGTGTCCTCCCAGCCAGTTTTCATTCAACATATATGTATATATGTATATATATATATATTCCTTATACTTGCTCATTGCCTTATTTTAATCTGGCCAACCATTTAGAGATGGTTATTGGTTTTCTATGGAAAATTTATTCTGTAGAGATAAACGCAGAATATATCCAATTTTAGTCTATATGATATCTGTCTACTTATGGATCTTTTTAGGGTTTTTCTCATATTTTATCTCAGGATATTTCATTCAGCCTGCTTTAACAGTTGAAATTAATGGCTTATATTAGTTATATATTGAATGAAAAGGATGATCATTACTTTTTTTTATTAGATATGGTAATGAAATACTATCGGTTAGGTTTTTCATATTTGTTTTTATTTCTCTGTTACTTGATTTTTTAAAAGTTGAAATTGATGGCTTATATTAGTTGTATGCTTTATTACTGCTAATAACAAGCTGGAAAGCAAATGCATTGGCTCGTTTTTGGCTGGATTAAATTATTACTATTATTATTGTGTTTTGATGCAAATGTTACTCAGCTTTTGAAATTATTTGTTGCTCCTCTAGGTTCGAGCAAAGCACAAGGAAGTCTGTCTTCACAAAGATAGTCCTCTGGGAGAAACAATTCTTGAATGCTACAACTGTGGGTGCCGTAATGTGTTTCTCCTTGGATTCATCTCTGCCAAGGGAGAAAGTGTAGTTGTTCTTCTTTGTCGTGAACCTTGCTTGAGTGTTAATGCGTTGAAGGACATGAATTGGGACCTCAGTCAGTGGTGCCCCTTAATTGATGATAGATGTTTTTTGCAGTGGCTTGTCAAGGTCAATATCCTTTTTTTTAAAATAAAGTTTATTTACTTAAGTTTATGCCTTTTTCTCCCTTCTTATTCTTGCAACAATTTTTTTTTTAAAATTTTTGCTGCAGGTTCCATCCGAACAGGAGCAGTTGAGAGCACGTCAGATAAGTGCACAGCAAATAAATAAAGTGGAAGAGCTCTGGAAGACAAATCCTGATGCTTCTCTTGAAGACCTTGAGAAGCCTGGTGTAGATGATGAACCTCAGCCTGTGGCTCTGAAATATGAAGATGCATATCAGGTGTGAGTTCAGGATGATTCGGTGCTGTATCTGTTTTACTTTTGTAAGATGAGATGTAAAACGTTTGATGGTTTTCATTTGGTTTAAGATGTTTCTGGTTTCCTTTTTTTTTTCAGTATCAAAATGTATTTGCACCGTTAATCAAGCTTGAAGCTGACTATGATAAGGTAATATCTTTTGTTTGCTCCTTTATAATGCATGTTGTAGCTTCTGTCTATCTCTCCCCCCACACCCCACCCCCTGCCCCCTACTGCTGCCACCCCCGATAAGATCTTCTTTGAACACTGAAATATGTTTTTGTATCTTATATGCTTTATGTTGTTGTAGATGATGAAAGAATCTCAAAGCAAGGACAATGTTACACTTCGATGGGATATTGGTCTTAATAAGAAGCGCGTTGCGTACTTCGTTTTTCCAAAGGTTCTTTATTTTTTGCTTTCTGAGCAAAGGTTGCTGCTGTGGTTGTACATTATTTTCATGATCTTGTTTTATGTTTTTCTGTGGTTTTTCGATGTTACTTACTTTACTTTTGTTATACTATTTTTACTGGAAGGTAAACTATTTTTTGTCACTTTGCAGGAAGACAATGAATTGCGGCTAGTACCTGGTGATGAATTACGATTGCGATATTCTGGAGATGCTGCACATCCAGCATGGCAGTCAGTGGGGCATGTGGTATGTGACAAGCTATTGAAACTTGTAAAATGTGGAGACATATATAGTAACGGGCACGCAAATATTAAGAATCAAAATGAAATTGATGGTAAACATTATGGACCCAAGTGAGGTTTTGGCCTAAAAAAATAAACTTTGGTATTTCCCACATTATAGAGAAAGATAGGGAGAGAGAGAGAGAGGCACAACCCACGTACTCAACCCACTTTCTACTTTTTTATTTTATTTATAATTAATTTATAACCCATATTCCGTTTTTTTATTTTACTATAAGGTAATATATAGTGAAAATGTGAAAGACGACCAGAAAGGGGTGGAGCCATATAATATAAGATATAGCCCGAGGTGCATGTAATGTATGTTGATGTTGTGCCCTTAAATGTGTTTTTTTATCTCATGTTTCATGTGTAGTATTGCTATGTTAGTAACTGATGTTCTTAAAAACTGGGACCTGGAGCTTAGAATTTTGGATCCATTGACTGTTCCATTTAGTTGCATTTCTGTATGTTGTGTCTGGAATTTTATCTATTCTCATTGATTTTTCTTTTATGAAATTGATGCATGTATTATGGTATGGTCCTTTTCATACACCTACTGACCTACAAACGTGCATGAGCGTTTTTGGTTTATCTTTCCAAAATACAAAATAGAAATATATATATATATATATAATATATATTCAGATTCAGATAAAGAAATAGAGAGAAGTTTAAGATATTCTCCTAAAGAAAGATAAGAGGCACAGTCTCTTAAACTAAAAATAAAGATGTCCAATCTCTCTGCATGGACAAAGTTTTGTGCACGTGTGTGTAATATGGGTATAATATGTATGTTCTGATTTATATTTGCTTTGAGTTCATTTGCATTAGGTTCTTTCCTCCAATGTTTCAATTCAGTAAATTGATTATTCTATCTTTTCATCTTCAGATTAAGTTAACCGCACAAGAGGAGGTCGCACTGGAACTTCGAGCTAGTCAGGTAATTCTTTCATTAGTTTGATAAACTTGTGACTTCTATATTGTTATCTGTACCTACTGGTTACCATGTGCATACAGGGGGTACCAGTTGATGTAAACCACGGTTTTAGTGTTGATTTTGTCTGGAAGAGTACAAGCTTTGACAGGATGCAGGGAGCTATGAAAACCTTTGCTGTGGATGAGACAAGTGTAAGTGGGTAAGTCATTCGAATTCAGGTTGGTTGCTTTTGTTTTGTGTCTTGAATTGGCCCTTTTTATGTTTTGTGCCTATAATTTTCAGTTTATTTGTCATTTCTCATAGATTGAAGATTGGGGTGTTTAGGATTATTATGTTATTTGAGAATGTGCTTATTTACTGATGATTGGGACATATCTGTATTCTTTACTTGTATAGGTTACTGTTAATATTTATTGGGATATAATTAGGAGTGTAATGGTTTTGTGATGGTAAATGTTTATAATATGCGTCGTGCCTTGATGTGAGTCCATTGGAAATGAACATCATTCACTTCTTATGCAATTTGGATGACATGTGGTATGCATACCTTGTGTTTATTAGCTTATTGTGGAATCTCATGGCATAATTTTGATTGTTTTGGATTTTTGGTAGAATCCTTCTTCCTCTTGTGTTTCAAAAAATGATTGCAATTGCTGTCTAATATGCACAGATATATTTACCATCACTTATTGGGCCATGAAGTTGAGGTTCAGATGGTACGGAATGCATTGCCTCGGCGCTTTGGTGCACCTGGTCTCCCAGAGCTTAATGCATCTCAAGTATGCTGTTTGTTCTACCAATAATTTCCTAGCCCATGCTGACAATTTTCTCTTTCTTTTCTTTTTAAACTTTGTGTTTGGACCAAATTTATCTGTTTCTTCTAGATCGGCCACTACAAATTATCTATTTGATAAGAACCTGGGTAGTGTGCGATGCCTAACCCCACATCGGTTGGTATGAGATGCTTAGTAGAGTACTCAAGTGGCTTGGTTCTTCCCCATTAATGGTTAGCTTGTGAGTCACCAAGGGCATTTTGGTCTCACCAATTGGTTTTAGATCGTAGTTGTTGAAGGCATGTAGAGGACTAGCTTTGGAGGGTTTTGATTGACGAAAGATTGAGTGAAGTGTGGGATGTTGGCTTTGCAGTGCTATAATAGGAACTTGGGGTAGTATGGGATGTTTGGTAGAGTACATAAGTGGCATTGACTGAAAGATGTGTCTATGATGTGAACTAGAGAAATACATTTCATTTATTTTGTCTTTGCAAGTTAATGTTTTTATTGGTGTCAATCCATTTTGTCTTTAAAATAAAGCCATGCTCAGCTTGTTCCTATGAATACCTCATTGGCTGCATTCTTTTGAGTGGTTGCTGATATCTTATGTTTGTAGGTTTTTGCAGTTAAGAGCGTTCTTCAGAGGCCTATAAGTTTGATCCAAGGACCTCCTGGAACTGGCAAGACTGTAACTTCTGCCGCAATAGTGTATCATATGGCAAAACAAGGTCAGGGACAGGTATGTTTCTTTAAATTTCCGGTTGTGTTGCTTATCTCTCATGTGCCTGCTTTTATTATTTATTTATTTATTTTTCAGGTTTTGGTTTGTGCGCCTAGTAATGTGGCTGTAGACCAGCTAGCCGAAAAGATAAGTGCTACTGGGTTAAAGGTATAGTTGAAGTTTATTCTGTTTGGAAGTTGATCATGCATTAATAAATTGAAGCTTCTCTTCAATAAAGCTCTTAAGTAGCTTGGCTAGTTTGAATGAACTAACCCTTGGTCTAAAATCTAGTGTTGTTCAAATTGTAGCTGGTGCCTTTTCTTGTTCTCTCTTTGTGACACATTAATTTTTTGGTCATTAAAGGTTGTGAGGCTTTGTGCTAAGTCTAGGGAAGCTGTCAGTTCCCCAGTTGAGCACTTAACCCTTCACTATCAGGTTGGTTTGACTTTTCTCTACATTTTTTGAGGTATCAGGTTGAACTTTTCCACTATAGTTTTGATCTGGTTTGATGCATCTGAATGATAACTGGTAGAGCTTGATCCACAAGAATGGTAATTCTTGCAGGTTCGACATCTTGACACATCTGATAAGAGTGAACTTCACAAGTTACAACAGCTGAAAGATGAACAAGGTCTAGTCCTTTTGTGCATAAGCTATGTGAAGACTTTGGAAGTCTTGTCTAGTTTTCTTGCTGGTTCCACTAACTTGATTTCTTAACTATATTTACAGGAGAGCTTTCTAGTAGTGATGAGAAAAAGTACAAAGCACTTAAGCAAGCAACAGAGAGGGAGATTTCACAGAGTGCTGATGTGATCTGCTGTACGTGTGTTGGTGCTGGAGACCCTCGGTTAGCAAATTTCCGGTTCCGTCAGGTTGGAACAATTTTATGTGTAAAATATACTTGGCATTTTCATGTTAGATGCTTACATTGTTAATCACTGTTTTCAGGTTCTTATTGATGAGTCCACTCAAGCAACAGAGCCTGAATGCCTCATTCCCTTGGTTCTTGGGGTCAAGCAGGTATTTGGGTTTTATATCTGTACATTTGGTAGAGCACTTTTTCCCAGGTTATTCTAACTTGGCATTTATGTTTAGGTTGTTCTTGTCGGTGATCATTGTCAGCTTGGTCCAGTCATTATGTGCAAGAAAGCAGCTCGTGCTGGGCTAGCACAGTCACTATTTGAGCGCCTTGTTCTACTTGGTGTTAAACCAATCAGGTTGCAGGTAATGGAAGATTTAGTTCTTAAATGTAACCACTCATTACTGCAACTGCTAATAAATACTGCTTTCTTCACTACTTTTATTCCTGGTTTGCTTCATTAGTTTATCAGCACAGAATCTTGTGCTTAGTTCTTGAGCTTGATGGCTGAGCCCTATTTTTTGTCTGGCTTTGTTAGTTCTTTTCTTTATTTCTCCTTTGTTATATACTCCAACATGAACATAAGTACTATAGTTTCTCTGGACATGAGTATCTCATGAAAAGAAAATTGTTTTGCTCCTGTTCTCTGGTTGCAACACCTTATGACTCCTGTTTCATTCTCATTTAGTAACAGTTCGTCTGTTAATATTAACTTTTACAAGAATTCTGTGTCAGCTTCTGCTTACATTATATATTATGGGAAGTATATGGCTATGAATGCTCCTTTGACATTCTTCTTCTTACTCTTTATTAACATTTAGGCTTTTTTTTTTTATGCTCTTAAATACCAGGTTCAGTATCGTATGCATCCATCCCTTTCCGAGTTTCCCTCAAACAGCTTTTATGAGGGCACCTTGCAAAATGGAGTCACTGTTAATGAAAGGCAATTATCAGGGATTGATTTTCCCTGGCCTGTGCCTAACCGTCCCAAGTTTTTCTATGTTCAGGTATTTCTAAATACATGTATTGTGTGGATACTGCTTCTTTTTTGTAAAAAAAAAAAAAAAAATTCATTCTTTTATGATAAACTTTTATTCCTTGTCATTCCCTCAAGCATACTCTTAATTAATGGCCATCTGTTTTGTAGATGGGACAAGAAGAGATTAGTGCTAGTGGTACATCTTATTTAAATAGGACTGAGGCTGCAAATGTAGAAAAAATTGTAACCACTTTCCTCAAGAGTGGTGTAGTCCCTAGTCAGGTATTTGTTGGACGTTGTATATTAATTCTTGAGTTAACATAATACTGCCAAGTTTGACTAATTTTGTTTGATGTTTCACAGATTGGTGTGATAACACCTTATGAGGGGCAAAGAGCTTATATTGTGAACTACATGTCAAGAAATGGTGCTCTCAGGCAGCAACTCTACAAGGAGATTGAGGTTTGATACAGATAACATGATTTTATGTCATCTCTGACCTGTCCATAATTGCTAAATTAATCTTGTTCATTTCAGGTGGCTAGTGTTGATTCCTTTCAAGGAAGGGAGAAAGACTACATCATTCTGTCATGTGTCAGAAGTAATGAGCATCAGGTTGGTCAACTCTCTATTTTGGCACTTGTTTATAACTGTTTTAGTTTCTTAGTTTGGCTAGTTCAGCTTCTTCTTGTTTTAGCCATTATCCTCTTTGTGAAATCAGCACTTCTATATAAAACTTGACACATCACTGGTTTGACTTCTATACTTTCTGTAGGGCATTGGATTCCTCAATGATCCTCGGAGGCTTAATGTTGCTTTGACAAGAGCTAGATATGGTATTGTTATTCTGGGAAATCCTAAAGTTCTTAGCAAACAGCCTCTGTGGAATGGCTTATTGACACACTACAAGGTATTTCTAGAGTTAAAAGTTTTTCTATATGTATTAGCTTGATAGAAATTTACATACCTTCTTAGGAAGAGGTGGAAGTATTTCTTAAATGATTCTGGCAATTGCATAGTGTTTAATGCATTTTAAGCTGTCGCATTATGATTTAGATTTACTGATAGGACTTTCCACCAAAAGTTTCATAGTCGGTTTGCACTATTCGAAAGGTTTTCTTTTTTCTGCTGCGTTTTCATTGTCTGAGCATGCTTCTCATTTTTTGTCCTTTTCTTTTTCTCTAGGAACATGAATGCTTGGTGGAAGGCCCATTAAATAACTTGAAACAGAGTATGGTTCAGTTCCAGAAACCCAAAAAGGTAGGTCATAGAGTGTTGTAGAGTATTTATTTATGTGCTGCCCCCTGTTGGACTGGGTTGATTAAAATGCTTTGGTGTTTTAAATGAAGATGAAAATTTTATCTCATGGGTGGTCTTGTTTTGGTGCAGATATATAATGACAGAAGGTTATTTTATGGTGGTGGCCCTGGAGTTGCGGCTAATGATAATTTTGGGTCTGTGGGCTCTGGCTCAACTTCAGATAGAAGGAGTGGCCGAGGAAGGGGTATGTAAATTTTTACATGCTACTCTATTGCATCCCCGACCACATCCCCCATACCCTCCCCCGTGAAACATTGGGAGGATCCCTTGTTTTCTGCTCTTTAACCTTTTTGTTCTTATTCTCTTTTCAATAAATCATTTTCCATTTAAAAAAAAAAAATTCTCGATGTTCATAGTTCAATTTTATGCCATGAAGCTCTTATGACTTCTGCCTCTGGAAATTTCAGTTGTTTTTAGATGCACAAGATTGAATGACAATTCTTTTTTTTTTGGGGGGGGCTTCAGGATCATTTATACCTCCCAGCCCACCAAATGGATCCCATAAGCCTGGACTGCATCCTGCTGGGTATCCTGTGCCAAGGGTGCCCCTGCCACCATTTGGTGGTCCGCAGTCTCAGCCGTATGCCATTCCAACACGTGGAGCTGTGCATGGACCCGTTGGGGCAGTTCCTCGTGTACCACCTCCTGGGAATAGGGGTTTTGGGGCTGGGAGAGGTAATTCAGGTGCTCCAATTGGCAATCATCTACCACACCAACAAGGCACTCAACAGTCTATTGGGAGTCTTGGGTCTAATTTCAACTTTCCAGCTCTGGAAAATCCCAACAGCCAGCCATCTGTTGGTGGTCCATTATCTCAACCTGGGTTTGCCAATAATGTCTGTACTACCCTTGTTCTCCTCCATATACCTTTTTTCGCCCCCTTGACATTTTCTTGTTTTCCTTACATGGGATGAACTCTGATTATATTTCTCTTCTCTATATTAGATGCCTGTCCAAGGGACAGGTCAGTCATTTCGGGATCAGTTTTCAGTGCCAGGAATGTCTCAGGTACTTCTTGTACTAGTAGTAGTATGGAAGCTTGGGATTGTTTTGATGTAATGTAAGAATTCGTTTAATGTATTTTGTTTAACATTGCCATCAGGAATTCTTGGGCGATGACTTCAAAAGCCAGGGATCTCAGGTTCCTTATAATGTTACGGATTTCTCTACACAGGTAACAGTAACATGAACTGTTGTGTACCTGGTGGTTCTGGTCCATTTCATAATTCTGGTGTTGTAATCATGATGAGGCCTATATTAACCCCTTCAATCAACAGCAAGAGCTGCATGATTTTGTTGTCTTCTATTTATTTTTTGCCAAGTTAATCATGATCACTTTTTTATGTCCAGGCTAAAGCTCATAGTGTTTTCGTATTTTTGTAGTTTTGTACCATAACGTAACGTAATCTATCTTTTTTTTTCTGCGAATGTGGAGTGTGACACTCCTGCCTCTTTTTCCTGTCCAGTTGTTGATACTTTATGTGTCTTCCAGGCTTCTCAGAGTGCATACGCTGTTGATTATGCTACCCAAGGAGCGCAGGGTGGATTTCCAGGGAGCTATCTGAATCAGAATTCTCAAGCTGGATATTCACGCTTTGGCTCTGGAACTGATTTTATGTCTCAGGTTGCTGAAGTCACTACATAGTTTCTTTGGATCTGTGTTGCTTCCTTTATTTATTTACTTTTATTACTCTGTCCTGATCTTCCATTCTGTGGTCTTGCAGGACATGACCCATGGATCACCTGGTCTGTTCACACAGGTTGGCTTTAATGATCCATCGCAAGATGATCCATCACAAAGCCATTTTGGCCTGGCTAATACCAACACTCTTCAGTCTCAGGTTTCCTGTTTGTTAATTTTTGAAGATTGAAAAAATCTCATGTATATGACAATTGTTTCTCCACTAATTTTACCAAAAACTATTTTAAACAACTTTTGTGTAGTCTTATGTAAGTACTTCGCGACTTATCTATAAGTTGGCTGGCTTGTTTGCAGGGCATGATGAATTCCCTTTACTCACAGCCTTTTGCTCACTACAACACGCAGCCGCCAAACTTGCAGGCTTCTCAACAGCAGCCTCAGGGCCAGAACTCCCAAAATCAGAAAATTCACTATAACGGTTGAGAAATAGGAGCTTATTATGCCTTTGGCGGGTTATAGTGCCTGCATTCACCAACTGGATTGGTGCCTGTCTTGTGTGCTGAAACATGCTTACTTGACACATCAGATGGATTGCATTCATGGGATCTTAGTCGCTTAACCCATGTTTTTGAGGGGTTTGGTAGATTTCATCTGAATGGGTGGGACCGTGGGGCATTACGAATATACTTGCAGTTGCAGCACATGCTGGGGTGAGAATGATAAAACACCATCCCCCGCCAGATGGAAAAAATTGCCTTATTGAGATTTGTTTGGGATGAGGCAAGTACTTAGTAATATTGTAGTTTAGAGCATATTACATGGAATGGTTTTGTTGATAGTGTGGTTATTGAACAAGCAGCAGGGCTGTTTAAAGTTATCATTGGTAGCTGAGTGTGGCAATCCAAAAGGCCCCACTTGACGGCCTTCGCCAAATAGAAGTTTCTGTACAGACCGTGGGCGTGTGGATAACCCTCTAGGCTCTTCCTGACATGTAATTATACTTGATATTGTCTGACACAGAATGATGATGACGATGGTATGATATGATACGATACGATACGTCTGATGATGTTTTTGCCCTGTAATTTTTTCAGCTGAGATTTTTCAATGGATTTATAGGTGTGGTATTTGTTACCTGTAATTATTTCTGTTCAAGTGCAGGAGTGCTTTTCATTGTTGAGTACTCAAGGAATTAGAAATTTGAATCTCCTTGTAGGTAGAAACACTCGCTGAAACCCTGTGATGTAATTGGTCCAACAGAAAAAATGATATCTGATGGAGTTAGAATTATTACCCGACTGTTGAATGAATCTTTTGGCGGGATGTAAAGGTTTTTAGCTCATAAACACTCAAGTGCTAATAAATTTTAAATATCATTGTATAAGTTAATTACATATAAAAAGGGATTCAAGTATAGGTTGATCAAGCCTAAACAAGTCTATAATATAGCTATCTTACAGGCTCAATCAGGTGAAGAAAAGGAACCTAATTGCCGGCTTTGCAAATCATGTTTGTACGTATACGTTAATATTACGGAAGGTTCTGTCGTTTGGTCCATTTATAAAAGGAGTTCATGTGGTTTAAAATGTGACAAATAAGGGCCTGTAGTTTGCTCTGTTAATAAAAAAAAAGTCTTAAGGTATATTTTCGTCTAAAGTTTGACGGAAATTTTAACTAAAATATTATTTTAAAATTTTAATTATTAATTTTTATGCATTTGACTCCCTATTTATACGAGAGAAGGACTTTGACACAACAAATTGATAGTTGTATATTATGAAACTTATTTTTTTATGTCAAAATCCTCCTCTCATAAATAGAATCAAACGCATAAAAATTAATAGTTAGGGTTTTAAAATAGTATTTTAGCAAAAATTTGAACAGAAATGTATCTCAGGATTTTTTTTAACAAAACAAACCACATACTTTTATTTATTACTTTTTAAATCACCTAGACCCTTTCTATAAATGGGTCAAACCACATGGAGCTTGTGTGTAATTTACCATAATATTTTTCACTGACCATGGCACACACTAGCAATCAATTTGAAAATCCAATTTACTGAATTTAGCAAACCTACCATACTAAACGTAACACTGACATACTGTGTAACACCTACGTAGTGACCAGATCATTTGTTCAACATTTCCAACATTAAAAGGATAATATTACTTAAATTGACTGCAAATACTTAATTAAGAAAATTATGTTCATCAATTTATTTTAGTCAAATAAGACAATGAATCAGCACTTAATCATCACGTAACATATCTACGTTATCATTATTTTTTCATTCATAGATGATCGTAAGTCTAAACGATCCACGTACTAGACTACGAGTAGATTAATTCTTTAACTTTTAGAATGTTTAAATTAGTCTAATATATTTTCAAAGTAGTTCACTTGGTCTAAATTATTGAATATGATTAGGGATGGCAACGGATAGGATATCCGAAAATTTTTCACTATCCGTATCCGTATCCTACATTATTCTCAATATCCGTATTCTATTCTATCCGATATCTGGTATCCGATGGATACCCTAAATATCCAAAATATCCGAAAATAATGGATATAGGATAGGATATCCTAATTTAAAAATCGGATATATCCAATATCCGATACCCAATATCCGTTAATTAAAATAAATCAATTAAAAATATAATAAAAAATGTATAAAATATAATAAAANGAATTTGTTAAAAGTAACATGTAGCTCTAAACTCATTGCATTCAAATTAAAACAAGAGTAAGATAAGACCAACTTCGCTCGTTTGACTGTGAATCAAGAGACCCACTTTTGAAGTTCAATTTAATCTTATTTTCAAACGAACTCCGATTAGATTTTAAAAAAATGACATATCATTTCAATAGAAACAATCTAGTTTGAAGTCTAAATTACAAACCTTCAAATTTTCATCCGCAACTTTTAACACTCTCGTACTATATTGAAACATTATCTTGTAGACATGAGTTGTTGGCCTAAACTTCAAGTAACACTTTGCAACGCTGAACTGCCTTATACAAAAATGAATATTTATTTAAAGTCCGAGAAAAAATTAATGAATATATAAAATTGTTAGTTTATTGTAATTTATTGATTATAAATATTTAAATATACAAATTCTTTATATATAAAAAAAAAAACTAAAAGAGTTGCCTAATCCATTTTTGTTATTCAAATTGAGATATTTGATTGAAGGCAACCTCAATCTTCACATTAATTTAAAAAAAAAATTCAAAAAATATTAATAAATATTTATAAATCCTTTTATTTTATTAGAAAATTTCAAACCCAATTCAAAATATTTTATTATTATTGGATTAAATAAAAAACTATAATATTATATAATTTTCGCTGCTTTAGCAAAATATTTTATCTTGCTAACATAATTTGGACAAGTATTAAACATTCTCAAGAATATCAAAGTTGAACTAAACACAAGATATTGCAAAATAATCTTAGGACTATTTGAATTCATCCAAACATATATTCATAAAATCTTGGGAATCACATCCCCAAGAATGTAACATCCCAGCTTCTAGAATCAAATATAATCAAAGTTCATCGGAAAGAATCATGGTTAAAAATGAATGATACGCTTATGCCATACAAAAAAGTGTTGGGAAATCTGTGATCAAAGAACTCCTCTGCGTTTTTAATATCCTAAGGATTTGCATATCCTATATGCGTATCATATATATATATTATTTTATTTTGATAATTTATAAAAAATTTGTAATTAATATTTTAATAATTTTAGAATATTATATGTTCGAATAATGTCTTAATTGGATGAGTTATGATTGTTGCAAATTGCTTTAGCATGATTTAATCATTGATTGCATATGTTCATAATCAGATCCTGATATAAAAGGAAATAAATCCGCTAGCATTAGAATTTAATTTGTGTGATTATTACATGTGCTGCTTGATTAGGATATGTCTAATATGAGTTGATTAATTACCTATTACATGATTTCAATGATTGTAATTAGTTTCCTAAATTAAATATTTTGTTTTATGCGAGGAACTATATATGAAAAGTTTTTGAATCCTGACCTGGACATGCGCTGTTGAATCCTATTGAAGCTTAAATGCAAATTGAAGTTGATTATGGTGACTAGCTGAAGAAGATATTGTTGATACATCATTACAATTCAAAAATCTTCCTGATTCATTTATTAATCTTCCACCAAACTCATATCCAGTTGTGATTATGAGTTGATTAATTACCTATTACATGATTTCAGTGATTGTAATTAGTTTCCTAACTTAAATATTTCGTTTTATGCAGGAACTATATATGAAAAGTTTTTGAATCCTGACCTTGACATGCGCTGTTGAATCCTATTGAAGTTTAAATGCAAATTGAAGTTGATTATAGTGGCAGTATACCAGCTGAAGAAGATATTGTTGATACATCATTACAATTCAAAAATCTTCTTGATTTATTTATTAATCTTCCACCAAACTCAAATTTAGTTGTGATTGGCCTCACTTTAATTCCCAATTAACAAAGAAGCTTGATTCTTCTAGAGTGTTCACTGAAATTATTTCCCATATAAAGAGTGGTATAGTGTTGGAGTTGCTACCTGAAAACAAGAGAAACACTAAAACAAGATAAAATTGTTAGTAAAACAAAATGCGTGGTCCTAGGCTGAGGCACGGATATCTCGCTTTCTTTAAGGTAATTTCACGCCTCCCACGGGTTGATTTAGTCATATCACCCGGTGCATTGGGTACACTGACGTGTTACCTCCAGGATACAACAGCCCAGTACTCGCCTGTTTGAACTACCACCTCTGCACAAAGGTGATAGATAGGACTCTGTCCCCCACACCATTTCTCCATCCAAGTATAAAAAACATTTGTGTCTTATAATTATTTTTTACTCTATACTACGTCCCCACACACATACATATATGATCTCTCACTCTTTTTCATACATACACATGCATGTTATATATATACTTGAAGCTTACAAAGAGAAGTTAGGTTGGATGAAAAGCTCTTTAATTGTCATATTATAAATCCATTCAATTGGTTGTCTCCAATGTTTCATAGCCTTGATTTCTTTTTAAAAGCCATCAATTCCTTCCATAACTTGCCAAAAGCCATCAATTCCTTGTAACATATTCAAAAGTATTAATTATAATTATATGATTTTATAATACTATCTAACAATCCCCCACTTATTATTATAAAATACTAAATAAATTTTCATTTAATTTATTTTATATACTTGGATAGAGATAAATTATTATCCGTAATATAGATAGCTAGTATTGCCTTGAATCTATACTTAGCAAAAATACATATCTTGATCCAGAGCCAATAGTGGTATTCGCCTTGAACTATGACTGCTTAGGGGAGACAAGATATATATATTGCACATAATAATCCAGGTGCAATTTATGAGCCCTAACCCGCACGTTATCCGGCCATGTGCGTATCCTGTTCATGAATGTGTTCGGAAAATACGCCCTGAATATTCTCCTAGGAGCGGCCCCACTCCCACATTCCATAGGTGAATTCTGTCAAGAGTGCTCCTGCAATTGTGACACTCCACTCTTATAGAGCTACAGATTTCATTAAGAGTTTCTAAAACTCAACCTCATATATTCATTGCAGGAAAATGCACATACACCATAGGGATGAGTACAAAATTTGTGCACTTACCAACCAGCCACTCTATGATTCGTTTTTCCCTTTGAACCAAGTTCTTAGGATCTCTAATCACAAGATAGGGTTTCCTCATAGGTTGCTTATAATCCTATGGGCTTAAAACCATTCATCCCCCTCGATGTATTCCAAACTCATTTTTCTATGTAAGATTTTTGCAAGTGGATCCACAATTTCTAGTCTTTACATAGTTCCACACATATGGTATACCATTTCTTTGAGGAATTTTGTCATGACACTAACACAATATTTAATTACTTTCATGAGTTTGGATTT
>QANZ01053553.1:0-50981 GCA_003254925.1 Chamaecrista fasciculata | reverse complement strand
TTTCTTTAAGGTAATTTCACGCCTCCCACGGGTTGATTTCGTCATATCACCCGGTGCATTGGGTACACTGACGTGTTACCTCCAGGATACAACAGCCCAGTACTCGCCTGTTTGATCTATCACCTCTGCACAAAGGTGATAGATAGGACTCTGTCCCCCACACCATTTCTCCATCCAAGTATAAAAAACATTTGTGTCTTATAATTATTTTTTACTCTATACTACGTCCCCACACACATACATATATGATCTCTCACTCTTTTTCATACATACACATGCATGTTATATATATACTTGAAGCTTACAAAGAGAAGTTAGGTTGGATGAAAAGCTCTTTAATTGTCATATTATAAATCCATTCAATTGGTTGTCTCCAATGTTTCATAGCCTTGATTTCTTTTTAAAAGCCATCAATTCCTTCCATAACTTGCCAAAAGCCATCAATTCCTTGTAACATATTCAAAAGTATTAATTATAATTATATAATTTTATAATAATATCTAACATATAGGAGCTTTAGATTCTGAGGATGGTAAGCTGAGCCTTGAGGACTATGTGTTATGTTATATGAAAATAGAGGGTCAAGTTTATGTCGTGAGAAAAGAGAGTTGATATATATGATATTTATCAGAATTATGAAAAAATGAAGATGGAAAATGGTGAATTTGATTTGGCTGATATTGTAATTGACCTCCATAATCGACTGAAAACTAAAAGATATGAGGGTGATGAGATGAGGTTCATATAAATTGATGAGGGACAAGATATGACCATGAGTCAAATTTCTTTGTTTAAATACATTTGTCTATATGTAGACGAGGGTTTTGTTTTTTCTTGGAACACAGCACAAATGATTACAAGAGGAATTGATTTTAGATTCCAAGATATTAGAACTCTCTTCTACAAGAAGTTTGTAATAGATCTTAATAATAACAGTATTATTAAAATACTACAAAAAATACTTAGTCATTTATGAAAAAAATACTACAAAAAATCTTAATAGCTACACAAAAAAATATAAATTTCTTCCCCAAATTAATAATAACAGTATTATTAATATACTTAGTCATTCATAAAAATTAATTTCTCGGAAGAAAACATGTAATGACACTTCTATTGCTAGATAGAAAAAAGATAAAATTTTGACTAATTATAGTTGGATAAATCCCTTATATTCAAATGTTTTCCCTTAGCTAGCAAAGCTCATAATAAAATACTAGGGGCTTGGCGTGTAGGGCACGATAATATGCATGTAACATTTGAATTGATTTAAAGTTGAAGATTATATTAAATTTTTATATTGATAAAAGAGTAAGTTTGGGACCAATTTGAAAAATTATAAAAATATGTAAGACTCATCTAAAATAAATAAAATATTTAGGACCAATTTGAAATTACCTAATATGGGGAGAGTGATGAACGTGAGCTAGCTAGAGAAAAGTGGGTAATTTTGTTTTCTTTTTTAATTTTTTAATTGATAATTTATATTTTTTGCATAATTAATCATTCAATGAATTGATTTTAATCAATCTCAATTAAAATCATCTAATTCAAATTGGATTGATTAAATAATACATTAATTAAAATTATTTTTAATTAACCATTGAATTACCAATAAAATAATGGTTAAAGGGTCATTTGGTCCTAAATGTATGCCCTAATGTTCATTTTGATCCATTATGTTTTCAAATGTTCAAGTTGGTCCTAAATGTTTGCAAAATGTTTCATTTTGGTCTCAAACTATTGAATATTGCTTGTTTCAAGTTCTAACTTGACGAGTTTAGAGTTATGTATTGTTATCAAATAGTACTTTCTCTATCTAGTTGAGGCTGTCAGAAAACGAGGTCAACTTAGTCCTAAATGTAAAATGCTTGTTTCATGGTCAAGCAAGCAAAGTCGATCATATCACTTTCAATTCAAATTCGAATGCAACAAATTTAGAGCTACGAATTCCTCTTCACAAGTCATTCGAACTTGAAATGAGAGACGAGAAAAATATGACAAAATTTAATAATTTGGGACCAAAATGAAAGATTTTACCAATATTTAGGACCAAAATGAATTATTTTGTCAACATTTAAAACTAATTTAAACATTAAAACATATCAACCCATTGTTGGAGAGTAGCAATTTCATTTTGCCACTCTCACTCTGGATCCGAGACGTGGCTGCTTCTATTATTAAAAAAAAAAAATTGCTGCTTCACAAAATGGCGCTTCCCATTCAGAATTCCTCCACCAAATTTTGAAATTGGTCCAAGTCTTCTCCATTCAACATCAGACTTCCTCCGAAAAAAAAAACCCACGATTTCTTCTCTCTTTTTATTCACCCACCATCTCCTCCTTATTTCTCTTTTAATGACCCTTTTTAGCCTAAAATAATTGTAAAATTAAATGAGTGATTTCAAAATGGATCAAAATCAAACCGATCGATGCAAGAGTTTCGCAAGCTTTGGAATTTAAGGGTATTTGGGCTTCTTATAGCAAAACCCTAATATCCACTAGGCTATACAAGAAGTTAATCGAGATCAAACCCTAATCACCCTCCCTTCCATATCTTCGATTCGACTTCGGAATCTCTCTCTCTCTCTCTCTCTCTCTCTCTCTCTCTCTCTCTCTCTCTCTCTCTCCAGATTTTTCCAGACGACTTCTCTGTGTCTGTTTCACTTGCATCGATCGCCATGGAAGTGCAGAAGCAGCGCCCTCTGCCGAGCAGCAACAACGTCAACATCGCGCCCCACGCACTGGCTCAGAGAAAGGAATTGCATGCTATTATGGATCTAGTGGATGCCGTTGAGGCCGGAGGAAGGAATTCTGAAATATGTACCTTGATATTGGCACAAGGAGATTATGCAAGGAATATTGCAGTTAGTTGTTCTGCTTTATAATTACAATGGTGTCTAAGTTATTATGTTTTAGGATTCTGACATAATTTAGCTTATGTGAAGATTGAAGGGCGCTATTGTTTGGGATGTGACTACCATGGTGTATATACACTGAGGTGGGGCAAATTGCTCAATGTACGGAAAGCAAGCAGAAAACAAATACTTAAGGACAAAGATTTTCAAAATATTATAAAAATTCTTGGACTACAGCCGAACAAGGAGTATACGGACGTCAAATCTTTGAGATATGGTCATTTGATGATATTGGCTGATCAGGTCAACTGCTTTAAATCTTTGAATTCGGCTCTTGTTTTCTCCTCACAAAATCTAGGAAATTCCATTAGACACAAGCAATTTTATATGGTATTGCTGATTGTTCGAATTATAAATGATTAACTTTCATGGATTCAGGGTCATCATGGTTACCTCTTCAAAGGGCTTCTGATAAACTTCATTCATTTCTTCTGGCCATCATTGCTAAAAGTTCCATCTTTCATAAGTGAATTTATCACTCCAATTGTAAAGGTCGGTATTCTAGGTTAATCAGAATCACATTGATGAGAGCATTTGGTTATTAAGTTTCTTATTTTTTTCAAATTTCCACAGGCTATTCACTCAGATGGGAAGAAAAAAACATTTTCTTCCATGCCAGAGTTTGAAGAATGGAGAGGAACATCGGGGGACAATGCAAATGGGTGGAAGATAAAGTATCATAAGGTTTGTTGTCCGGTTATTAAAGCCCCATTATATTCTAGATTATCTCCCTATGGTCTCACTAATCTGCTTCCGGTCCTCTAGAGTTTGGCAACATGTACTTTCCAGGAAGGAAGAGAGTACTTCAGAAATATTGATAACAGAAAGTTCTTTGTCTGGATTGATGACGAAGATGGGAGCGCAATTGAGTTAGCATTTAGTAAGCAAAAAGCAAAAGATAGGAAGGCCTGGATATGTAACTTCAAGGTTTGATAAGTTACTATAAATATTTAATGCTCTGTATATTAGACAGACACCAGTTTTTGTAATGACCTTTGCCATATTTTGTTCTCGCAGACTGGTACTTGCCGTGATTATCGTGCAAAGTCTATCAGATACAGGGACTTCGTGAACAAAGAGCTTATTTTGTCCTTTAGGGCCAAACCTCAACAGTCCATTGCTTCGATGGTTGATGGCCTGAAGCCTCCTCAGAGAAAGGTTCTGTTTTTCTCATTCAAGAAAAAGTTGTTCGAAGAAATCGAGGTTGACGAGTTTATTAGATATGTGTCTGAGCACTCACCTTACCACCCTAGGTTGCAGAGTAGTCTTGCTAGCGCTATCATCAATATGGCTCATGATTATGTGGGCAGTAACAACATCAACCTTCTTAAACCAATCAGCAAATTTGGTACTTGTAATACGGTGAGGCATCTGTCTAAACTCATATCACTGACTTGTTTTAGCTTCATATGCTGTATTTTAATGTGTAAAGTCATGTAACAGAATGGCAATGAGTATTCACCGGATAATTACTTATATACTGAACTGAGCCCTATTACTAGGTGCCTCTTCCCTGAGGATGATGATAAGCTTCTTGATTATCTAAATGAGTATGGGAAATCTATTGAACCAAATTGGTATTGTTCTCTCTCTATATTCCAAAAATATTACTTTTTTGGTTTCTGAAAGGAATCCTCTCATATGCTTGACAGATATGGCTTAATCATTCTATCTTTCTCTTCTCATGCAGGTACATGCCAGTTATACCTATGGTTCTTGTCAATGGTAGTGAAGGATCTAGTAAAAGATTGAGTTCCTTTATTCCTAATTATAATCCAAGAGAGATTATTGCCAATATTAGGCGCTTGTTGAATGGTGGGGAAGTAGAACCAATGGATCCGTGTTACAAAGGATTTAAAGGAACCATCGAGAGAAGTGCCGAAGAAGGTGGCTATGTGATCAATGGTACGATAAAGGAAGTAGATGATCAAACTTACAGGATTACAGAGCTACCTATCCAAAGGTGGACCGAAGATTATGAGCTGTTTCTTGAATCAATCGCTGAGGGAGGAACAGGAACTGATGCGGATATTTTCATTGAGGTTAGTTGACTTTTGGAAGTTTTTGTGCTTCATTACTTAGACTTATCAACAATAAGTTGAGCTGTTTCATTTCTTATATTCACACGGTTATGTCCCTTTTGCAGGATTTCTGGCAAAATGGTGATGATGTAACTGTAGATATAGAGGTTAAATTGAAACAGGACAAGATAACGGCTATTAAGCAAGAGTGCCTGCTAAAGAAGTTTAAACTTACTAGGACTATTAGCACAAGCAACATGCATCTCTTTGATGCAGAAGGGAAGATCAAGAAATATGACAATCCAGAACAAAGTATAAAACCCTCAGATAATTGCATTATTTGGGATAATGTTGTATTTTTTGGATTCCACGTACTTATTGTTTTTTGTGTCCATTTATGCAGTTCTCAAGGAATTCTTTCAGCTAAGGCTGGAGTATTATGAGAGGAGAAAGGTGAGTTATTATGATCACGGAAATTTCTTCATTGTAATGAAGCTTTTAGTGAAGAACTTAACAAGAAGTTTGTTTGTGTGCATGCAGAAACATAAGTTGGAAAATCTTGAACAACTTTTGTTGGTGTTGGACGAAAACACCAAGTTTATATCGGAGCTTGTGCATAGAGAATTTGATTTTAAGATGGAGCTAGCTGATTTATTGATAGAGCTAGAGCGAAAAGGTTTCACTCCCATGCCAAGGAAATCAGCAGAACCACAAGTCGCTGTGGCAATTGACGACAATTCAGAGGAGCAGGAAAATGGTGACTATGACTATTTGAAGACTTATCTGGATGAGCTTGCTCAGGAACTACTGAAGGAGATGGAGGAAAAGACTAGGGAGTTGAAGATATTGAAAGCCACATCTCCGACTTCTATGTGGAATACTGATCTGGATGAGCTTGAAAAGAAGCTTGATGTAGGAGACAATAACAAAAACCCTTCATTTGTCAAGTTGTATTTGAATGAAAGAGTTCAGTTTATCATTTGTTATTATTGTGCATGATTTTCAGGAACTTGAAAGCAAAGAGGCAGAGGATGAGAGAAAGAGGTCAAGTCAAGCAACAAAAGCAGCACCCAAGATGCTACTGAAATCTATTAGGAATATTCCTATGCTTGAGCTCTTAAAGAAGCTTAAGGTAGGAGACAATAACAAAAACCCTTCATTTGTCAAGTTGTATTTGAATGAAAGAGTTCAGTGTATCATTTGTTATTATTTTTGCATGATTTTAGGAGGAGAGAAAGAGGTTAAGTCAAGCAACAAAAGCAGCAACCAAGAAGCGAAATTCTTCAATGGAAGTTGGTAAGTCAGGATTGATAGTATTATTGTTTAGGTTAAATTGCATAAACCTCCGGATTTCTGAAAAGTGAAGATATCCATATGTTTCAAATTTTGTGCAAATAATTCCTATTGTTAATTTTTTTTAACTACTATAAATTACAGAAGTTAATTTTAATTTTGAATTAAAGTGAAATGTGACAACCATGATATAATTATAATAAAAATTTGAGTTTTTTGAAAATCTTGATAAAAGGAATCTTTCTGCATAAAATCAAACGGTTGAGATTTTTTTTGTTTCTTTTCAAAGTTTTGGGAGGTTTTGAACATTTTATCATGTGCTTGTGTACAGTAGCGGAAACTGAAGAACAACCCCGTGTGCCTGCTGCTGGGAAGAAAGAATGTGGCAAAAAGGCTGCCCAACTAAGCATAGTGGTTCCTGCTGCTGAAAATGCCGATGATGATTTTGAGTTGCATAAGCAGGCTGTCCCAGAAACTGGAAAAAAGAAGCGAGGTAGGGAACCTGCTGCTGAAAATGCCTGGATTTTCCCGAAGAAAGCGAAGAAGTTGAGGGCATCCCCATCTAACATGAGTGGTTCATTGCTGGCCAAGGTAGCTAACAAAGATGTTGACACTAAAAATGAAGAATTGTTAGGTTCTGCTTCGGAATCATCATGAGTTCCGAAGTGAACCTAACATGAGTGGTTCACTCATGAGTTCCACTTAATTAGGAATCATCACTTCCAATTTAAATTTCAAAATTGTAGTGATATTAACTTAATTACATAACTTTCTCATTGCCAAATACTTATTAATATAAAGGTTTATTTTGTTTTAAAAAAAATATGGATCCTCTAACCTTTTTTTTAGCTCTACTCTCTCTCTCAACTCAACCCCTTAATTTTGAATCCCATCGGTCAATTTAAAATTAAAAAACAAAAAAAATAAGATATATTTCATTTAACAAATTGCTAATTACTCATAAACATAAAGTTAAAAGAAAAAAAAAAGGAGTAACTGCTCATTGAACACGTCACTCATGAATTCCACTCAATTAGGAACCATCACTTCAAATTTACATTTTAAAATTGTATTGATATTAACTAAAATAGACTGCAAGTGACTATTTTTTATAGGCCAAAGTGCGAATTTGGTCTTATAACTTTGCTCCAGTTTCCAAATTAGTCCTATAACTTCTTTTGTCTCGAATTTGGTCCTGTATCTTTGCTCCAGATCCCAAATTAGTCCTATATCTTTTTTTGTCTCAGTTTTGGTCCCATATGTTTTGAAAACCTCCCACCGTTAGTCCTCCGTCTATTTTAAATTACAGTATAGTCCTAAAAATTTCAAGTCTCTTTCACTTTAGTCCCTGACTATCAAAATGAAAGTGAAAGAGCATCCCTGAAGATTCTCAAGCCTTACATCTTGGTCTCTAATCCATGAATTCTTCATGAAATGGAATATCAATGTAAAAAATACACAAATTAAAAGAAAATGACAGAGGAACCAAACTGAAAACGCAGAAATTTAAAACCTACCGGAAAACGTACCGAAATTGCCGAGAAACTCAAAAATCATCCAAAAACCCCAATCCTCACTGAAGTCTCACTCAAATAATCGCCTTCAAATGTTTTAAGAAAGAATTTTCGAAAATCCAAACTTTTGAAGAGGGATGTGATAGAAGATTCCCTTACATTTGGTGATTCCGAGAGAGAAGTTCTGAAATACCTTACATTTCTTCTATCACCTCCCTCCTCAAAAGTTTGTATTTTCGAAAATTCTTTCTTAAAGCATTTTAGGGCGATTATTTGAGTGAGATTTCAGTGAGGATTGGAGTTTTGGGATGAGTTCTTGAGTTTCTCGGTGATTTCCATACGTTTTTCAGCGAGTTTGTGGCATTTTCCGGTGGGTTTTAAAGTTTATGCGTTTTTCAGTTTTGGTCCCTTATCATTTGCTTTAATTTGTGTTGTTTTTGTATTTCTATTCCGGTTCATGAAAAATTCGGACCTAGATGTAAGATTTGAGAATCTTTAGAGATGCTCTTTCAGTTTCATTTTGATAGTCAGAGACTAAAGTGAAAAGGTACTTGAAGTTTTTAGGACTAAACTGTAATTTAAAATGGACAGAGGACTAGCGGTGGGAGGTTTTCAAAACATATGGGACCAAACCCGAGACAAAAAAAGATATAGGACTGATTTGGGACCTGGAGCAAAGATACAGGACCAAATTCGAGACAAAAAAAGTTATAGGACTGATTTGGGAACTAGAGCAAAGTTATAGGACCAAACTCGCACTTTGGCATTTTTTATATATTGGATACCATTGATAGAAAATTTCACATTAATTAGCATAAGAGAAAATTTGTTTTCAAATCTATATATTATAAGTCTCAAGTGCCTCACAACTTGACACCTCTTATTTCACCACTCATGCCACCTAAGCACATTGTGCTCCCCTTAATTTTCGGTCTAATTTCAATCTATTTCTATTTATTAATCCACTTATTTACATATTAATATCTTTAGCTAATTTTCATTTCATGATTCCCTGGAAATGAAATTAAATTTTCATTTTATGAGATATGTAGATTATGTTGCTCAGATTAGATATAACCTAAATTGTGGTACAAGTTGTAGAGTGAGTGTTCAATGCAATATCAAAAAATTATTTTATGAATATTTTTAATGATTATATGATCGAGTTAAATAATTTTAAATAAAGTACATATATGAGAATAATCAAATAGATGGAGACGCATCTTTTTCTAACATAGAAAAAGTCTTTCCTATTAAATAGAAGCTAATTATTAGGAATTTCCTAATTAACTTGCTACATAAATATTTTAAAAAGATTGTAATAATTAGTTAAGATCTCCAAATAAAATGTCATTTTTATTCTTCATTTTTTTCCAATTAATTGTAGATTTTAGATCGCATGTAAAGAAGAAAATATCCAAATAGTTTTTTTAAGAACTTGATTTTATATAAGTTTTATGAAATTATTGTGAAGGTGTTTCATTGAGTAATATAACATACTTATTTACTCAATAGTTTTCATAAATGTTAAAAGTTGAGTAATGAAATGTCAGGTATAAGGGGTTACACACAAAGACTATAACATCTTTTTTAAAATGGCTAATTAATCATTATTATCATTTCTTTTTGTTACAAAAAAAGGAGTAATATTAAAATTGTGTTTTCTTATGTTATCTAACCCTCAAGTCTCTTTCATGGTATCACCAACTTAATATCTACATCCAACTAACCCGCCCGAACCCAATTTTGCTCACCCCAACATTTTGGTACGTAAAGTATTTTGTGGTTAACCGTTTATCATTAAGTGGAGGACTTGCGCCAAAGGGATTAGTCACTGTCTATGAAACATGGACAATGACACGGACACGGACACACCGACACGTTAAATTCTTATAATTACACGACACGACATATATTTATATATGAAAATAATTTAAAATCTATAAATTTTGATGAAAACTTTAAAAATTATAATATTTATTTATAATATATGTCATTATTTTCTATTGTTTGTCATATTAAAGTTATAAAACATGATTTTATATTTTGAAACTTATGAATATGTGTCTGTTGGTGTCGTACAAGTGTCGGACACGGACACGTGTCTGACACGGTGACACGCCTTCAAAATGAAGTGTCCATGCTTCTTAGGTCACTGTTCTCTAGGGGTGAGCAAACCAACTCGCCAACCCGCGAGCTCCCAGAAACCAACCCAACTTGCAGTCGTGGGTTGGGTTGGTTCGGGTTCGCGGGTTGGTTTGGGCTCAAAATTTTTCAACCCGCACACTTGCGGGTTGGGTTTCGAATTTGTAGTTTCTTAACCCAACTCAACCCGCGAGTCCGCATATAATTTTTTTTTATTTATTTTTTATACATGTTTATGTATTTTTATATAAATTTTGTATATTTTCTTGTGTATTTATATTATTAGTTCTTTATAAATAAGATATTTTGATTTTAAAATTTACATAATTACATATATGTATTACATTTATATATGTTTTGGAGTATAATTTAATTGATTTATATTTATATATATAAAATATATGTTTTTTGAACTTTTTTTTATGTGTAAGTTTTTTTATTCACACTCACAAATTTATAATAAATTTTTTGTTATGAAAATTATAAAAAAATTACAAACTCAACCTCGCGGGTTCAACCCAACCCAACCCGCAACTTTGCGGGTTGAGTTGGAATTTTACCTCAACCCGCCCCACCCCAACCCGCGCTCATTCTTACTATTCTCGACAGTGGATACTCTTAGTTTATATAAAAACTAAAAAAAGAAAATTTAATATGTGAGAGTAGTTTAAATAAAATTATACCCAATAAAGAATTTTTTTAATTTTTTGAAAAAAAAAGCATTTTTAAAAAAGTTTCCTCCAATAAAGAAGATACTATAAGCGGCAAGATAAGATATGGGAGTGAATCCTTTACCTTTACACCATTTATATTTTTGGCGCATTTTAGAGAAATATGTCTTAATTAAAATTATTATCATTGTCATCGTATTTATCCATAAGAAAGGATGGGTTTAAAGTCTCTATAATTTAAGTAAAATTATAATTAGATTCTATATTTTAATTATATTTGATTTGATCTTTATAATTTCAAATAGTTTATACTAAATTCCTGGTATAATACGAATGACCATTTTTATGATGTGATTATAGAAGATTACTAAAAGAAAAACTCACATTATAATTGAGTCATAAAAAAATAATATAATAGAATGAGAAAAAAAAAATAAAAACTCCGAAATCCAAATGAATAAAACCTGAAAATGAGGTGAGATATTCATGATTCTCCTTACTTGGTTTACATTTATATTTTTTCTTTTATTTTTCTTTGTATTATCTATACTTTCTTCGATGATCTACCTACTATTTAAAATTTTTTAACAATGATTTATGATAAGATTATTAAAGCATTAATGGTGTTATAGCGGAGTGAATTAAATAAAAAAAAATATTGAAATTAATACGTGTACTGTGTACATGACATGAGATGAAGACACTAAACAAAAAAAAATGTTAAGATATCAATTGAAAATGATAAATATTTTGAGGTGATGACCAAGAGAAAACAAATCAAACAATTAATGTAGTTCTCATATTCTTCATTAGTTTTTATTGGATAAGATCTCCTTGATTTTATATTTTACTAATCAGGTTTCGTGTCACGGAAAATCGAATTTAGTCCGTTGAATCTAAATACGTAGATTGTTATTTTGGAGTTTTCCAATTAATCACGTTTATTTTCCTAATTAAAAATGGGATTAAATTTCCCAACTTAGATAAGAAATCACCACATCATCATATATCAAAAAACGGATGAGAATGACTCTTACAAACACTGAATTCTTACCCAAAAAGAAAACATATTAGTGGTGAATTAATATTTAATTGGCTAAAGTCTCAAATTGGTCCTTTAGGTATGGGGTAGGTTTCAAATTAGTCCCTTATCTTTCATTTGTTTCATATTGGTCTTATATATTTTTATGATGTTTCAAATTGGTCCCAAAAATTCTTTGGAAACACGATTTGTCCTCATTTGCTAATGATCTTAATTGAGCAAAGACACATAGTTTCAAATTCGTCGCATTCAAACTTCAAATGAAAGAGATATGACCAATTTTACTTGTTTTACCATGAAATGAGTTAACCACTTTTAGGACTAGATTTGACCATATTTGTTGATGGTCCCAAAGTACTCGTCATACGAAACTCATAACTTTGAATTTGTCGCATTTGAGCTTGAAGTAAGAGAGATATGATCACATCAAGTATTTTTTGGACCAATTTGAAATATCATGAAAACATATAGGACCAATCTAAAACAAATGAAAAGATCAATTTGAAATCTACCCCATACATAAGGGATTAATTTGAGACTTTGGCCTATTTAATTTAACATATCAAAATATATATTTTTATGACCATTCCTATTATATAAAGGACAAAAAAGGCAAATTAGTAAACACTAAACGCTGAACGGCGTAAGTCAAAGAGCAAGGGCAGTCCCGTAATTATGGTGAAAAAAGAAGGGTAGATATGAAATGATGCCCAATTATGCGGAATAACTCGCGTGAATCTGTGTATCAATCAAAATCCAGCTACGCAAAACGTAGCTTGGACTCGTAGAGACTTTCCCTTTATTGCGTCTGAGCTTTCAGTGTGGTGTCCATAACGAAAAGAAAAAGTGAAAAAGAAAGCAAAAGGGTAAGTGGACGCTATTTTCTGACTTCGACGAACTACACACACAACAGTATCACACACAGAAGCTTCATTCGAGCAAAGATTCAGGAGAATTTTCGGCTATCTTCCTCCATCTTTTGAGTTTTGACGGTTAGTTCGCACACTCTTTTTTCTTTCTGCTTACTGGAATTTGTGAATGTGACACTGGAGGTTTTGCATGTGAAGCGTGTTTCCGGTATTCTCTTTTTGTGTTTAGTTTTCGTTCTTCGTGCTGTGGCTTCTGATTTGGCTGGTGGAACGTTTTCTACCGATGATTCGGTTGATCGATCTCGTGCGGCGATCGCATTCGAAGTTTGGATTGCTTTGCGTGGATTATTGTTTGATATCATTTTTCTTTTAGGTACAATCTGTGAGTGGACTGGATTCTTGAGTGAGTTTAGATATAGTGTGGTCTTTTGACTAGGATTTGACTCTCGTACCATCATGTTGATTGGAAACAGTGTGTAAGCCTCTAATTATGCGCAGTTAGTCGAAATAGTGCGGGAGACAATATGACTAAAAGAAATGTGTCGGCACTGGTACAGTATATATGCATGGATGTGGATTAAACTCCTTGATCATATCTGCTTCAGCGCTTTGATTGATTTCTATTAAGCATAAAATGTGTACTAGCAAAACATGATAATGGTGCCATTGAGCAAAATCAACTCAATCCAGCTTTTTAATAGTCACTCTTGCGTGCCTTGTTTCGTTAGAAACTGGCATGAAGTATTGCTGCCACCGATTGAACCAAGAATGTGAACTGTGAAATATGAGACATAGTGGACTTGCAAACGGGTATAGTGGGGATTCCAAGTATGCTGTGGTTATGCAATGATGTAGAATTTATGAGAATTGAGACAGTCAGAACATGTCTATATATGCAACTAAAGGATAAAAACATGTTCCTGTTGTTTTCTTTTACTCATTCTCAGTGACTTGATTCAAGATTCATACGTTTCAATAACTAGCAAAAGTTTGGTAATGTTTGATTTTCCTATCCTATATATTTTTATGGTTATTCCTGTAAATCATATATGAAATGTATCCAACAGTGCAATGAGGGATAAGTTACTAATAGCAGCGTTGGGCTTGCATAGAAAAATTTTTTTTGCAAGTACAATCTGCACACTGAAGTACTTCTTGCACAGAGAAATGCTCTTATGAAGATAATAGTACTAAAGATAGCCTCTATAAAGGATAATATTAATGATGGTATCATAGTTACTTAGAAATGATTTTTCTTTCAATGACAAAAGTACATAGGAGGAGAGAGAAGGGGAGTGAGCTTGTAGCAAAGGAGAATAGGTAACGGAGCAAAATGACTTGTTGTGGAATGAGAGTTGTGTGGGTTGTGCTGATATATATAGGTAAATTGCACTTTGAGGAAGGTTTGGTCATGTACAAAGAAAGATGTTAGAGGCTCATGTACGTAGAGTTGACCAGATGGAAGATAGCCCATTAATTAGATTTAGGTAGCGGAAGATCAAAGAAAACAATAAGGGAAACTATTAAGATGGATTTAATTATTAATAACCTAACTATATAAATGAGTAAAGACAGAACACGTTGGTGTTGTTTGATCTATATAGCCGACCCCACCTGAAAAGACTTTTTCTGTTGTTGTTTCACTTTGAGGAAGGCAAGGAAAAATATTTGGTAAAGGTTTTGGAGAGAATCTGGCCTCTCAAAAGCTAGACACCCTTATGTTTACTGTTCTATGAGTGTTCTAAGTTTGTCAGTATTTTGCAGTCTTATTATCTAGTGTATGACTGTAGTTCTTGTTAGTTTTATGAAATATTATCATATTTGAGGTGGTGGGTTCTATCATAACATGAGTCATATTTAGAGAAGAACTTGTAGGATAGACAATTTTTTTTTTCACGATAAAGAATGTAATTGACTTTTGCAGACACCTTCAGAGCTCGCCTATAGTGATATCTTCATCCATTTTTTTGGGTTATTTAGATTTTGTTCTTGTTCTGGCTGCTAATTTTTTTACTGAACATTTCCTCAGTTAAATTCTGAAGGATATGGTAATATGCATCCAGTTTCCTTGGTGAGTATTATGAGTATGTCAATTTACAAGCTTCTACATCACAGTTTTGTTGCTTTTGACCAATGACATTTGTGCATGAATGTAAGTCCAGGTTAACTTCTAGTTTAAGCCTCTAACATATGAAAGATCGTGTAAAGAAAAACACATAACCTTGCAACTCATTAAGATATTTCTAATTTGATGTGTTTGGTTGCAGAATATGCATAAAAGTGGCAGCCTTGGCTCCTAACCCTTGCGGAGGTAGCATTCATAAACAAACCTTGCAGGATATTTGCTTATACTGACTACTGAGCTGATCAAAACATTGCTTTCATTTGGATATCTCTTGATATATACTTGCCACAGGTGGTGATGCACTCTATGGTACTGCATGGGTATCTTTGGTGTTGCATTCTATTTGGATGTCTTCATACATCTTCCCTTTCTCTTAGTTCTGGACAAAATGGGATTAGGAATACTGTCTCAGAAGATTGGCTGGGTCATTCCGGGTCAAGTGAATTTACTCAAATCCATGATTCTGTATCTGTTGGAATGTCAACTTATTCATTCCCAACGAATGGTTCAGTATCTTGTGAGGACTTGGAAGGTGTAGGATCATTTAACACCACATGCTTGCTGAGTTCAACTTTTTATTTGAATTCTTCTATTCACATATATGGTGTTGGAAACCTGGAGATACTCCCTCGTGCTTCAATTTCATGTCCTGTGGAAGAATGCACAATTATATTCAATATGTCTGGCAACATTAAACTTGGTCAATATGCATCTATTGTGGCTGGTTCTGTGGTTTTATCAGCGGCCAATCTGACTATGGAGTACAGTTCGTCTATAAACTCATCATCTTTGGGTGGGTCACCTCCTTCCCAAACTAGTGGCACACCTTTTGGCGATGATGGAGCTGGTGGAGGGCACGGTGGGCGTGGAGCATCCTGTTTAAAAAATAATAAAACTAACTGGGGTGGTGATGTCTATGCATGGTCTTCATTGGCTGAACCATGGAGTTATGGGAGTAAGGGTGGTAGAAAATATACTCTGAAATATGGAGGGAATGGTGGTGGACGTGTCAAACTTATAGTGAAAGACACCTTGTATGTAAATGGGTCTGTTACTGCTGAAGGCGGAGATGGAGGCTCTGATGGGGGAGGTGGGTCTGGTGGAAGTATATTGATACATGCCATAAAGCTGTAAGTTTGACCTATCTATTATACTATTTCTGACCTACTGACGTTATACTTGTTATAGACAGCATAGTTTATAAATCTGTGAAAGTCTGAAGTGATTTTGTTGCTATTAATTAAGAATGAATTGCAAAGAAATTATAGTTATGGCATATTAAAGAATATCTGAACTGTTGATCATCAAATAATTAGTTAACAGGTAAGAATTTTTGTTTTTCATTGTGAATAAATCAGGCATATGGCATACATACTTGTCTACATTGTCAATAGTTTGAAACAGTTTTGCTTAAGTTGTGATTCATTAGAGCTATTGGATACATTGAGTCATACATGTTGACATGCAATGCTAATTTTGTAAATGCTGATGTACTGAAGTTGTCTTACTCTTATGTAGTGAAGTAGCTCTGCACTTTCAGTTTTGAGTGTCCTTATAAATTCTAAGAGACATTTTCTACTTTTCCTCTCATAAGGATCTTTATATGTTAAAAATTGTTCTAGGTCTTTGTTTTTTTAATTGCTGTTTGTTGTATTCGCTCTTCACTAAAGAGCTTCATTTGTATTTCAACTTAATTGTCATGTAATAAAATTTGGGGAGATGTAGTGACCATCAAATTATGAAATAGGAAGTTTGATATAGCCCATTACAATATTGATCACCTAAATGCTACAGAAAAACCCACTCTCTAATGGAGAATAGGTTGGTTGGAGCAATACATGGCAGGAATGCACACACAGAACACCTAAAGACCAAGACCACTCACAAAGAAAGACAACATAGGGGTATATGGTTTCAAGAGGCCAGGTTCTCTCCCAAAACTTCCCTAATATTTTCCTTGCCCCACCACCAAGACAAATTACCTATATATATTTTAGCACAACCCACGCAATTCCTCACATTCTCACCATAGGAGTCATTTTGTCCTGCTTCCTCATTCTCTCTTGCTTTCAGCTCACTCTCCTCCTATATACCTTTGTCTTTTCTGCATTAGGCCCACATCCGTACGGACCAGTCCTTTCCTCCTCTTCCTTCTCTTTCCTTTTATATGTCTTAATTATATTAGTTGTAGTGGTTTCATCAAGGTTGAACTGCATTTTCTCTGAATTTTGTGATTAATGGTTGGCAGTAAGCAGTTCAATATTGCTGTTATGCAAACTATCCGAGTTTTATACAAGTGCTTTTCCCACTCAAACTTATTAACAACCGGGATGAACGAGGACCATTGGTGCAAAATTACTCATAGAACTTTTGTGACTGATGATCTCAAACAACCCCCTCACCAAGGAAGATTGATTAATTTATATATCCTCTTTAGTTTACATTCCTCTCCTATTTTGTTGTAAAGTTCACATATATATTTTAATATCTCTGGGACAATATGATATGTGGAATTTTATTTTTAAAGATCTATTATTTCTGGCTATTATAAATAACTGAGAAGTGATGCTTTAATGCTAGTTAAAATGCATGCTTAATATTTATCTGGTTGTCCAAAGCTAAAAAACTTCTCTTCAATTGCTCAGGTTTTGGGTTTCTCCCTTTTCTTGCCTGTTAAGAATGGAACTTTGTCTATTTTTTGCCAATTCATTTCTTCCAAGTGCTCTTCTAGTTCGTTTTTTGTTTTTTCAGCAAGTATAGACAACATCAAGCCAATGTTTTTCTTTTCTAACTCATAAATATTTGAGAAGCATCTCTTATCATGCTTATTTTACTTACCAGAACTAATATTGCACTCTAAGTTTTCTCTTGGACTTTGAATTTTGGATAAGTGCAGGAAGGGAAATGGTACTATCAGTGCTGCAGGTGGGAGGGGATGGGGTGGAGGTGGTGGAGGAAGAATATCACTTGACTGTTACAGTATACAGGAAGATTTAAAAGTTTCTGTTCGTGGTTTGTACACAGACTTCATCACATATTTTTTGGAATAAAAAAGAGTTAGGTTCATAATATAATTGTAGTTGCATCTATAATCTTTTCACCTCATGTCGCATTTCAGTGCTCTTTTTTTCATGTTACGTTTAGCAAGAAGGACTTGTACATATTATATGCATTTGTTATGACAGGAGGTTTGAGTATTGGTTGTCAAGGGAATTCTGGAGCCGCTGGCACATATTTCAATGCAAATTTATTGAGTCTCAAGGTCAGCAATGATTATGTCGCAACAGAAACTGAGACTCCCTTGCTTGACTTCTCAACCAGCCCACTATGGTCAAATGTTTATGTGGAGAATAATGCAAGAGTTTTGGTTCCTCTTGTTTGGTCCAGAGTTCAGGTAAGAAAGTTATACACATAAAGATACTAATATATATATATATATGTATGTATGCATTTTTTTTTGTGTGTGCACGAGATTGAGAAAAATCTGGTATCAAAAAGAAAGTTTTTTAAACCTACACATTTGATAGGCAACTTCTTGCTAGTTTTGGTCTGCTTATTTTATATTTTGAACTGGAAAGTCATCATTATGAAAATTTTCAGTTGATGTAGTTTGCTTCAATGATTTGTTGTCTTTCCAGAAGTTATTAGATGATTCGTGATTCAATAGTTATTTCCTTCTTACTTGATTCACTTCCTACACACACGTATAGATGTCAACAATATATTAGTCCAAAGCTGAATTATCTAGTTTCTCTTTTCTCAACTCTCCCTTGAAGCTGAATGCTTGGTATCTACTTCAATTTGTTTATGCAGGTAAGAGGCCAAATTAGTGTATATCGTGGAGCAAGCATAGTCTTTGGATTGTCCGACTATCCAATTTCTGAATTTGAGCTCGTGGCAGAGGAGCTTTTAATGAGCGATTCCATCATAAAGGTACTGGATTTTGATTCAAGTGTTTTTGCACTACTAGATGTCATTCCTCAATCTAGATAGGCATAAATTGTTATGAACTACTATCTCGAGCTGAAAATTTCTAATATGATTTACCAATTTTACCTTTGATATGTGCAGGTTTTCGGTGCGTTTAGAGTTGCTGTTAAAATGTTACTCATGTGGAACTCAACAATACAAATTGATGGTGGTGAGGATACTGTTGTTACTGCTTCAGTGCTTGAAGTCAGGAATCTGGTTGTTCTAAGGGTATTATGGTCTTATCCAAAAACTATGTAATACTGTTATTATTGGAATTATATTTTGTTCTTGTTGATTTAAAATATTTTTTCTGGTTGTGATTTCTTCCACTTGCAGCAAAACTCAGTGATAAGTTCAAATACAAACTTGGGTTTGTATGGTCAGGGACTATTGAGGTTGACAGGTGATGGAGATGCAATCAAAGGCCAGCGACTTTCCTTGTCTCTCTTTTATAACATAACTGTAAGAAATTCTGTTTATTGTGATTCACATGATTTTAGCTATAAATCTAGTAGTCATTACAATCTAAGAAGGATGTCCACTAACATGGACACGCGATACAACGATGATGTTGGAAGTCAAGATTTTATTTATTAGAGTTAGTTGGTTAGTAGAATATTAAATGTGGTAGGTGTTGTTGGTGTCTTTAAATATGTGTCCAAGTCCCATTGTAATGTAATCAATTCCAACCAATTCCAATGAATTCCAGTTAATTCAACATGGTATCAAAGCAATTTGATCCTGGATGAGTCTTTTTCCTCCTTCCGTCATGCCCCTTCTTCCTCAGACTGTTTTTTAGCTTCATTTTGTATCCAACTTCCTTCATATTTGAGAGCCCACAATTTCTGATGATATTTTACTGTCACCGCCGGCCTAGGAAGATTCAGAAGGTCACGAACGGCGGTTACCCAAAGTCCGGCATCGACCGGAGACGCGCGTGAGTCTCACGCGCCGACTGAAATCTTTTCACAGTTTTCATGCGCTGGCGCGTGGAACACCTTACCGTTCACCGCTTCACTAAGCTGCCGTCGACGGGCCATTTCCGGCCATTTCTGACCACCACCCGAAGGTTTTAGCCGCTCGTGGTGGTTTCCATTGCTTGAGGATGCTCCCTGCACGTTGTGTTGCTGCCCGCTGAGAGCTTTCTTTTCTTTGCTTCCTGTGACTTTGTGGTTCCAGTTTCAGCACTTGGTTCCCTTTTAGTTTATCCATTTGTGTTCAGGCCTTAATAGCCAATTTCTATCAACTTTAGTTCTTCTCTTCCTGTGACAACTTTTTCTAAAAGAATCCAAATTTCAAAACCAGACTATGTTCAGAGGACTGGTAAATTGCAGAAAGTTAAGAGTTCCTTCAAGTTCATCCTTAATGAAGGATATTTTAAATGGCCGCTGAGGTTCTAAAAAAAGGGTACATGCTCTAGATAAAAAGAGCCTCTGAGACTCTAAAAAAAAAGAACACATGCCATCATTTCTTAAGTGGCCTCTGAGGTTCATAAAAAGAGTACAAGCTCCGTTTAAAGAAGAGAGCCTTTGAGACTCGAAGATGAACACAAGCCATTCCTACTTCAGTTCTACAAATTCAGTTGTTCAGCCTTCATTGACAGGGGGAGCTGCAAGAAGTTTGTTTCAAGGGTGTTTTTCCTAGTTTTATGTTCACAATTTTATGATGTATGGGATTTTTATGTTTTGGAATATCTTTTTAACAAGTTGGGCATGATTAACATCTATGCTCCAACTTGAGGGGGAGTGTTGGAAGTCAAGATTTTATTTATTAGAGTTAGTTGGTTAGTAGAATATTAAATGTGGTTGGTGTTGTTGGTGTCTTTAAATATGTGTCCAAGTCCCATTGTAATGTAATCAATTCCAACCAATTCCAATGAATTCCAGTTAATTCAACAGATGACAATATGAAAATATCTTAAGCTTGTAGGTATGATTTCAATTGCTGAGTTAATGTTTGATTTAAGTGTTTGGGCATGCATTAGATATGAATAAGACTTTTGTATGTTACATTTTAAATAATTTGTATCTGTTTTATTTTCACTTAATAGTTTATCTTGATTTAAAAGTATAGTATATTCTCCTCATATGTATCTTCTCTTTCCAATAAGATTTCTTTTATTATTTTAAAAGAAAATTCATTCTCGCATGTCAGGTTGGCCCAGGTTCTTTACTTCAGGCTCCTTTGGATGATAGTGATAGTAGAGGCACGTAAGTATGGCTATTTTCTATTCATATTACGTGATTTATGATTGACTTCCTGACTGCCTGTGAATTCCTCTTCAACCTCAATCTAATCCATTTCTATTTGTTTTCTTGTAGGGTGACAAATGGTCTCTGTGAGACAAAGAGTTGTCCGGCAGATTTAATAACTCCTCCTGATGATTGCCATGTCAACTATACACTCTCTTTCTCACTTCAAGTAAGATTCATGAAATAATTAAATGTCTATATTATCTTGGTGTATTCAGTTACAAATCACTTTTCATGTTCCTATTATTGGAATTCATTTTGTTCTCTTCGAACCTTTTATCTCTTACTTTGGTGCCATCTTTGTTCCTATTAATTATGCAGTTATTTGAAATATAAATCCTCTTTTGTCAATGCATGCAAGTATGTGACACAAGATTAATTTTTGATCATGTCACATTTAAGAACTTCTACTGTTGTTATGAGATTTGTGGATAAATTTTTTCTATGCTTGCAACCATTGTTAATTATTCAAATGAAGTATTTTGTGTTGGGAACTGTAATATGCTGTTAAGGCAGAACTTTGAGGTGGATTTTCTTTTTTTCTTTCTCCAGATTTGTCGAGTTGAGGATCTTCTTGTAAATGGCATTATGAAGGGAAGTATAATTCACATCCACAGGGCAAGAACTGTCATTGTTGATACTGATGGCATGATTACTGCATCTGAATTAGGTCATTAATTAATTCTAAAGTTTTTGGCCCTTATTACCTTCTTTGTTTGTTGATGAAGGTATAGATTTGTGATTCTGATTGGACACTGACCTTTTTTCAGGTTGCACTGACGGTATTGGAAAGGGGAATTTTTTAAATGGAGCTGGTGGTGGTGCCGGGCATGGTGGAAGAGGAGGATCTGGGTATTTCAATGGGAGAGAGATTAGTGGTGGTAATGAATATGGAAATGCTAGTCTTCCCTGCGAGTTGGGTAGTGGAACTAAGGCCCCTAACGAGTCATATGGGCATGTCATTGGCGGTGGGATGATTGGTAAATGTTTAACACCTTTGTTTTCATTTGTCTCAAGCGACAAGTTTGTGTATTGGCTTTTCATGGGGGTGAAGATAGCTTCATTGTATACAAATAAAAATTTAAAGTCGTCATAATCCATTATCTATCAGCTCCCTTTGTTTCTGTTTTCTACACAGAAATATCTCTTTTTTAAGTGTTTTTTTTATCAATTATTATAGTAATTTATGTTTTATTTTTGCTAGTGATGGGATCCATTCAGTGGCCACTTTTGAGGCTTGACCTTTATGGATCCTTAAGGGCTGATGGTCAAAGCTTTAGCAAAGCAATAAATAGTGATGGTTCTTTGGTTGGTGGTCTTGGTGGAGGTTCTGGTGGGACAGTTCTTCTTTTCCTTCAAGAACTCAGGCTTTTGAGAAATTCATCTTTATCTGTTATTGGGGGTAACGGGGGCCTCCTTGGTGGTGGTGGCGGTGGTGGAGGGAGAATTCATTTTCATTGGTCAACCATTGGTATTGGGGAGGAGTACGTTCCTGTTGCAAGTATACATGGCACCATGAACAGCAGGTTTATATTGCACAACACTACTAATAGCTTCAAAATACAAAATAAATACTTATTTTTGTTGTGCTTACAGCTATTTACATTTGTAATCATTTCTTGAAAACTTGGTGAATATCTCATGAATGTCTTGCTTTTTATTTACGGAAAGGAGGTGGACATTAGTGTTATTTTTACTAATGCCTGCTTTTGTTAATAAAAAAAGCCCTTTTGTATTACGAATTTTATTTTTTTCTTCAAATAAACTTTGCTGTGAAAAGATCATATCCCTTTCTTCATGATTTCCAACAGTGGAGGTTCTGGAAATAATGGTGGCCATTACGGAATGAGCGGTACCATTACTGGTAAAGCATGCCCTGAGGGCCTTTACGGCATTTTTTGTAAGGTTTGTTTCATTTTATTTTGTGTTCCTTCTTGTTTTTGCCCAGGTAGCAGCCTTGTAGCAGATATGATTTTAACTTTAGCTGTAGTCAAGCTATCTGTCCTTTCTAATAATTCTTGCACATGCACAGTGTCCTGAAATTAATCAAACAATGCAATTGAGTTTTCAGGAATGTCCAGTTGGTACTTACAAAAATGTTGAGGGTTCTGATGCGAGTCTTTGTACTCCTTGTTCTCTTGATCTTCTTCCTAATCGAGCTAATTTCATATATGTACGAGGTATCTTTGATGTTTTATCTGTGTTTTACAAGCTTAACTTTATGCTTTCTCTTAGATTATTGTGATGTTGTTCAATGCAGGAGGAGTTAGGCAGAAAAGATGTCCCTACAAATGTATATCTGATAAATATAGAATGCCCAATTGCTATACACCTTTAGAGGAGCTTATTTATACTTTTGGAGGTCCCTGGCCCTTTACAGTAATGTTATCATTTATTTTGTTGTTACTGGCTCTGCTGCTGAGTACATTGAGAGTCAAGTTGGTTGGTTCTCGTATATATCATAGTGCAAGTTCAATTGAGCATGATAGTCATCAACATTTTCCATACCTTCTTTCCCTATCAGAGGTGCTCTTCTGATAACCAAGATTCCATTTTTTTCTAGTTCTACCTGTCACTGTAATTGTGGCAGACCCAAGGTAATCAAGCTAAAGATCGGAAGTGGCATAGGATATATCGAATAGGAAGATCGGATCGAGGATCGTAAGATCCTAGTTTTTTTTTTTTTAAATAATATATATGTAATAACATTAATTTTTTAGTAATATTAAAAAAAAATATTATTTGATCTCTGAATTTACACCGTGTCAACTAATCAGTCCTTGAATTATTACAATTGTCAACGATTTGGTCCCTGAGTCAAATTCAGGGACCAAAAGGTAACAATTTAGGGACCAAATAGTATAAATTTAATACAAATTTAGGGACCAAAAAGTATAAAGTCAATTAAAATTCGGGGACCAAATAATATTAATTTATAAATTCAGGGACCAAAAAGTATAAAATTAGTTTAAATTTTAGGACCAAATAGTTGATAATTGAAATATTTCAGGGACCAAATCATGTATTTTGATTATTCAGGGACTGATTAGTTGACTCAGTGTAAATTCAGTGTAAATTCAGGGACCAAATAGTATGTTTTCTCTAAAAAAATTTAAAATTCTAAGAAAAAAAATTCAAAACCTGACCAAGATCTCCAGGATCTTGCGGTCCTACGATCCTACCCAAAAAATCGAGATCCCACTACGATCTCAGTCATTTCCGATCCTATGTGCGACCTAGCAAGGTCGACCTTATCAAGATCTCGATCTTACACGATCTTATGATCTAAGATCTCGATCTTGATTACCTTGGGCAGAGCACATTTATGAAACTATTTGATGCATTACATGTTTTGTTCCAAAATTAGGTGCGTGGAGCCAGAGCTGAAGACACTCAAAGTCATGTGCACAGGATGTACTTCATGGGTCCTAATACTTTTAGAGAACCTTGGCATCTTCCTTACTCGCCACCTCATGCAATAATTGAGATTGTGTAAGAGAAACTACATATTCATACTTTCATGTCGTGGGACCTAATGTCATATTTTGTTGTATGCATTGATACACTGATTCTGGGAACATGTATCTTTTGATGTGAACATCAGTCTTTTGTCTGCTGAAAGATTTTTAGTTGCTGAAATCACATCCAATTGTTAACTCTAGCTATTTGATCTGAAATTCTTTTATCATACTTCTGACTATGCATTAGAATATCCTTACAGAACAATCCTCTTTTTTTCTATTGATAGATCTATTGTAAAAGAAAGTCTTGGTTCTGGATATACCTCTTAGTAAAGATTTTGCATCAAACAGCCATGTGTAGTAGTTAAAAAAATTTGGAAACTATGTATTATGTTAACATTCAGATCATATGTCATGTTTGTCAAAATATCTATTTGGATTAATCCAATATGGGATGCAGGTATGAAGATGCTTTCAACAGATTCATCGATGAGATAAATTCAGTTGCTGCATATGATTGGTGGGAGGGATCAGTTCATAGCATACTTTCAGTTGTTGCATATCCTTGTGCCTGGTCCTGGAAACAGTGGCGGCGGAGAGTAAAAATCAGTCGCCTTCAGGAATATGTCAAGTCTGAATATGACCATTCATGCCTACGTTCCTGTAGGTCACGAGCTTTGTACAAAGGGATGAAGGTTTGAATTGCAAAGCATTTAACATTATCAAGTATTTTCCATAAATTCATAGTTAGAAAGACAGGTTAGATGGTGCTGCTGGTCTATCCATTCGTTTCATGTTTTCTTTTAATAGTAGTGGAAGTGGCACACGTGCTTGAGTAGATTGTCCATATCAAAATTCAATAATTTATGTGTCAATCAAAAGTCTTTCTCTCCCCTGCCAAATGAATTATATTTTGATTTTGCTAGAGAAGTTCTTTGTGATAATGCTCCATGTTTATATAGAGAGAATCCTGTAAATCAATAGGGTTTGTATGCAGCTAATAAGTTTTTTTTTTATTTAATCACATGATGTTATCATGCTCTAAACATAACCATGTGAGATCATTGAACGTTAGCATTAATTTTATTTATGCAAATGTTAATGCTACTATGTTTTTCCAGTCTGGTTTGTTGAATATGAAATTTTTGATAGAGGATTACCCAGAGTGTACATTGATGTCACTTGCATCCTGGTTAACTTGAGAAACGTTCATACAGGTCGGGGCAATGCCAGATTTAATGGTAGCATACATTGATTTTTTTCTTGGTGGTGATGAGAAGCGATTGGACATTGTGTCAATTATACAGAAGCGATTTCCTATGTGCATAATATTTGGTGGGGATGGGAGCTACATGGCACCTTATAATCTTCATAATGATACATTATTGACCAACCTTCTTGCCCAGGTCTCTTGATTCTTACTACTGTTTTAGTCAGTCATTTTTCCTCCTATTTTCATAATTGACATGCAATTCCAAATTTACTATCCACAGCATGTCCCAGCAACTGTTTGGAATCGCTTGGTGGCTGGGCTGAATGCTCAGTTAAGAACAGTGAGGCGTGGATCAATACGTACTGCACTTGGTCCTGTTGTTAACTGGATAAATAGCCACGCAAACCCTCAACTTGAGTTCCATGGCGTTAAAATTGAGCTAGGATGGTTCCAAGCAACAGCTTCTGGTTATTATCAACTGGGTATTGTGGTAGCTGTTGGTGATTATTCCTTTCATGATCTGCACCAGTCTGATACTTGGGATATTAGTGATGAAACCATGAGGTGATTGTGTACTTTGTGAATTTTTTGCTATATATTTTGTTAGATTGATAGAATATCTGATTAATATCTGTAATTATTCTATCAATCTAACATATTTGAAATAAAGTAGTATAGATTGAATTCGTATTATATAATTTTGGAGCTTCAACATGATCAAATTATATTGATTAGGAAAAAAGCTCATTGCTTTGGTTAGATACAGATATAGTTATTCCAAGCCTTTGGTTAGCAGTTTAGAGTTTCAGGTTTGTTATACTTTGATATTTTGTCAAATTGTAATTGGAGTTCCATCCTTGCTGCCTCTGATAATAGTAATTTAATTTTGAGTTCCTGCATTAGTTGTTTTTCTTAAGTCTACTTTTTGCTATTCTATTATCCAGCACAGTAGATTCTCTCTTCAATGGTCATTTTAGGGATGCAAATTATCATCATCATCTCTGTTTTTATTTTTCTTCTTTTTTTTTTAGATAAATTCATCTTCACATCTTTGTCTTAAACCTTTAGGTTGCATGACTCTGACATTGTTCTCTTCAGTGCCACTTAGATACAATTAGCACTTTAAAAGAACAAAAAAATAACTGTGAATTAGCTTTAAGGGATTACCTTTTTGCTAATTATGTGACAGGAAAAATGCTACGCAAGGAAAAAAGGGTCTTAAGCAGCTGCAGCATAGTTGGCCATACATGAGTAATGCATTATCTCTTAGAAGGATAACTGGAGGAATTAATGGAGGACTGATAAATGATGCTACCCTAAAATCATTGGATTTTAAAAGGGACTTTCTATTCCCACTTTCTTTGCTGTTGTGCAACACTCGACCTGTTGGTCGTCAGGTAATTCAGTTATTTTAGGAATTTCATATCTTCAGAACTAAAACTTGTACATTATTTAATACGTGACATATCTATGCCAGGATACTGTGCAGATGCTGATTACTTTGATGCTTTTAGCCGATCTTTCAGTCACTCTTCTGATCTTGCTTCAGTTCTACTGGATTTCTCTTGCTGCTTTTCTCTGTGTTTTGCTAATCCTTCCCCTTTCTCTACTTTCACCATTTCCTGCGGGTTTGAATGCTTTGTTCAGTAAAGAACCTAGAAGAGCCTCACTTTCTCGAGTATATGCACTGTGGAATGCTACTTCTCTATCTAATATAGTAAGTTTCACTTATATTTTGATACCATCTGTTGCATGTACTTGGAATTCTACTATCTTTTTAAGTTCATATGAACACTTTTTTAGTAAAATATTACTAATAGCATTTCAATATGAACCTAAGGTATTACCAATTGCATGAGTATAGCTGATGAATCAGCATGCAGGATTCGAGCATTGTGAACTGTTCCCATTCATATATATATAAACATCTTGATTTTTCAAAACCATCTGGCAGCATTTTCCCTCTAAATATTTCCACCAAATGCATACAAAACTCAATGAAGTAAGGAAATTTGTGAATATATGAAGTTTTAAGTTTTATAGTCTGCTAAATATTTGATATATAAGATTATGTGGCCCAAAGATAATGATAGGCACACTAAACTGTGTTTTGCTGCATCTTTAGTTTTTTTTTTTTTNTTAGTTTTTTTTTTTTTTTTGTCTATAGAAGTTTTGTTACGAAGACATTTGTCTACAGAAAAATGAATTTCACAAAACCTTGGAGCTTAGAAAGGGGAAAGTGCAGATGCTGAGGATATTTTATATTCTCCCACCTCATCTACATTATGACAAAAAAAAAATGGTTGAGATAATTCCTGCATCAAAAGAGTGAATACCTCCAATCTATCTAAGTGTCCATCAATGTCAACCTAACACAACCTATTAGCAGGGCCTGATAAAGATGCTAAGTTAATCTTTGTCTCGCATGAGATGAAAAGTCCTACAAGACTACAACCATTACTTTATTAGTTAAATGATTAACTTCTTAAGCTGTTAAAACTATACATCCCTCCGTTCTATTTTGAAAATAACCAAAATACTCTCCAAGAAAATATTTTTTATTAATAATATAATTTATATGAAAATACATTGTTGAGACTTTTATTTAAATGTTATTTATTTTTTTAAAAAAATCATGAATTTAACTTGTTATACATTTTTAGTAAAGTGACTTTTATATTTAGTCGAATACATTTATTTTATATAAAAAATTATAACGGTGTTTTTGGTAAAATAGCTAAAGTTGTAGCTTATATTTCACTTAGAGGATGTCATTGTAGCTCATCTTTTGGTTTCAAAGTACAGGAATGTAGTTTTCTAAACTGGAGGGAGGCTGTGTAAATTGCCATCTCTGAAGGAGATTGTAGTCTGCCCTAAATTATTTTATAAGAAAATATGTATGAATATATTCAATCATTTGAAATACAGACCCTTCTTTATCTGACAGTCTGGCTTTTCTGCAGGGAGTGGCTTTTGTTTGTTGCCTCCTTCATTACATACTATCCCATTTTGGTCAACCTGATGCAGCAAGTACATGGAATATTAAGAGGTAAATCTGCCAAAAAATTGCACCATTTTACCTCAGAACTGTTTATATCCTCCGACTTGGAGCAGTTTTTGCCATATTTGGGTTAGTGTGGTTCTGAAATTCATTGGGAGGTGGTTGTAACTGCTAGTACCAAACAGGTATCTGAGGTAGTCTTTTCAACAAAGATATATGGAATCAAATAAGGGGAAGTGAAGTAAGAATGTTACGGGAAGACAATCAACATACGACATTAGTAAAATGCCTAAATAGCTGTGCATTAAAGAAGTTTTTTAGAACATATTCTAAGATAGGGTTGATGGGAGAAAAGGGAGTAATTTATAAACCACAATGAAGATGAGTAGAAGTTTCTTTTCATCAAATTCATGAGTGGTTCCATTCACATTTTGCTATTAAGGCCCTAGGAGTTTTTTAATCATTAAATTGTTTAGGCTGGTCTAATTTGAGGATTTTCTTGCTCTTTTGTAAATTTTCGTTGCTTTTAGGACCACATTTATGTTTATATTTCTCAGCAAGTTTTGATACATTCTCTTGCAGGGAAGATGACAAATGTTGGTTTTTGCCTACTATCCTGCTGTTCTTCAAGTTGGTACAAGCCCGTTTTGTGAATTGGCACATTGCTAATTTAGAAATCGAAGATTTTTCTCTCTATTGTCCGGATCCAGATGCTTTTTGGGCCCATGAACCTGGTTTGTGAGGGAACAACATACCGGAGCATTAGATGTGAACATGTATATTACAACTTCTTGGTGATTTAAAAGCAGGCTTTATCTTTGGCGAGGTCGCGGACATCGTCGCTGCCCCGATGTGTAAATATATATGCAGAGATGTATAGGAGAATTCAGTACAGGTCTGCCAGTTTTGTTTCGTTGTAAAAAATTTAGGCTTCATTGGTTATTTGGAATTTGGATGGTAGTAGAAAACTAGTGAATAGAGAAACGCTTTCTAGTAGCTTATTCACTTCAATACTGCCTAAAATCTCCCTTTTTGTGCCTTTTATTTTCTTTTAATTCTCATCTTTTTGTATTTAAATTTATATTTCATTATTCTCCCTTCAACCTTTGCTACCTAGTGCTAACTGAATAGGAAGCCTTGTAAAAAAGGATGTTTTTATCCCCCTCTTCTAGCGTCCCTGTAAAGGATCGAATATTTTAAGTTGCCTTAATCATCGTATGCGTTATGCCTATCAAAGATGTTCAATTTGACAGTATGTTAACGAAATTGAGAGGACGAGGTAGAATTTAATTAGATGGATGAAGTTGGAACATTTATTCTGAAAATTACTAAAAGTAGTATTTGTTTTCATTTTGATGTGTGTTTGTGTCATCTTTTGTCAACCATAGTATATCAGTACTCAGTACTCACTATAGTACGGTGAAATGCTAGACTTGTAGGATTGAGTTTATTTAGTTGTATGTTTTTTATTTTGGATTTGCTCCCCTTCTCCTATACTCATATTTGGGGAAAATAAAGATGAATTTTGATACCAGTTCAATAATTTCGTCTCTGGATTATTCAAGTTTTGTTGGTTATTTGATCCTAATTTCTCAGCATTGTACGACTCAATACACAATTTATATTGACCCATTGCAATATGGTCCTTCTGCCAGCCCTCTATCCTTTAGTCACTGTAGCATGCCATTAAATGTCTGGGTGTATTATTAATTCCATGTCAACAGCGGACAATCTTGAATTAAAATAATAAAATTGGCTCTAAAAATTAAAACGCAGAAGCATTTCTTTTCATTTACAAGTATACTATGATTATAATTATTTAAATATTTTTTTAATAATTAATAGACGTAAACTTTTTAATAATTTATAATATGAAAAGTAAATTTACATTGTCATTGTATATATCCGGAAGATAAAAGAAAAAATAAAAAAGGAAAGACAAAAAAAAAAAGATAAATTAACAAATAAATTAGATTAAATTACAGGTATAATACTATCTTGGTTTACAATTACTTCTAGGTACTTCTAATATAAAGAACAAAAGCACAGGTTTGTTACATCCTTCAAACACTAAGATCCCTTGGAGGTATATATGAAGGGATCTTGCAGCTGAAGAATTGTTAGAATTAGTAACTTTTTGTGACATTGTTTTCGTTTCAAAATACAAATGTGCAACACTTAACTTTTTGTACACCAAAATTCTATATATGAAGGCACTGACGTGTAGCCGTGTAGGCAATAATTGAATTCCCTTTTCACCAAGAGCAATATTTTTCTTTGACTATACTCTTTGTTTTTTTCGCCCGAAAGTTGAAATTGTCTGTAAAACACAAAAATTGTGCATCATTGGAATTTAACATTAATATATGGAACAATATTTATACAATACACAAGTGAAGCTATATTACAATAAATTACAAGTTCAGACTTCAGACTTTAGACCCTATTCACAAATCAAATACTTACTAGTTGCTCCATTATATTGAACTTGGCTAATTACAAAAAAAAAAAAAAAGTTCAAATCCTAAATCTTAATTTCTAATTTCTTAAGATGGATCGATCATACCTATGAAAAATGGTATATATATGCACAATCCAAATAAAATTCAAGATAATTCTTTTTTTTTTCTTTTTAAATATCATTCTGATTAACTTGATTGACTCGATTCAGTATATCAAAATAACAAAGATTTATGTTTTATCTAGACGAATATTTAAATTAGAGACGAGATCGATGATCATATAGAAACGTACCATTTGGTAAATCATTGATTTGATGCCGCCATTTTCATCCATATTTCTTTGCGTGCTTCGTCGCCATTCTCATCTTCATCGCATGCTTCCATCGCTGTCTAAATTTCTCACACAAACTAAGAGAAACCCTAAACTTTATGTTAGGGCTGGTGTTGTTTGCCTCCTTTATATACTACAAGATTAATATTTTCTAAACAAAAGAAAAAGTAAATTAAACCTCTTATAGAATACTTTGATATTTGTACATTAACACAAAGAGCAACCCTAAGTTTTATGTTAGGGGCGGCGCGTTAAGTAAGGATCGACATGTTGCCCACTTTATATAATGCAGGTCAAAACTTATTTTAGTCTCTAATATGTATCCAAAGTTTTATTTTGGTCCTTAATGTTTTTTTGTTCCATTTTGGTCCTTAATTTTTTTAAAAAATTTCACAATTGGTCCCAAACTATTGAATATGATTATGTACCTCTCGTTTCAAATACGAATGCAATTAAATCGTAGCTATGAGTTAAATTTGATGAGTTCTTTCTTTTCCTAATTTGAGTTATCGAATATGAAATTGGGCCCGAAAATAGGTTACTTATTTTACGAATTTACCCATATATTTCTCGTTTCAAATCCGAATACAACATAATCGAAGCTATAAATTATTCTTGATGAGTTCTTTCTTTGTCTACTTGAGATCGTTGACAAATGAGGTCAAATAATTTTCTGAAAGAGAATTTGTTTGAAACATCAATATTAAATTTTTATACAACAAGATTATATCCGATCCCTAATCATGTTGATTTCCTGCTATATATAGTGCAAGTTAAAACATTATCCTTTAGCCGAAAAAAGAAGAAGTTAAAATCTAATGTGGTCGACAAATATTTTTCTTTTCTAAAATCTTACTTTTGTGATTGAAAATTGACGAGAATATACAAGAACCTTCTCATTAATCTTTAATATTGTGTTTTCTTTCTTTTTTATTGTTTTGAAATATTATGGTTATTAAACCCTTATAACTTTTTTTTTTCAAAACATAAAACTCTTAATCTTTTTGCCTTTGATAAGAAAGAAAATTCACCAATATATTGTGAACTTGTAACTTTGAAGATTATTTTTAATTTAGACAACAAATAAAAAAAACAAACTAATAACTTCATTAGCCTTGGTGGTTTTTCAGCACTGTATGATTCAATGCTCAATTTATGTGGACTCATTGCAACATGGTCCCTCTATTTTTTTTTTTTTTTGGGTAGTAACATGCAAATTAGATTCAAAACATTAGGTCAATTAAACAAGAGAGCCTGATGACGAAAGAAATATAATACAAAACAACAAACAACAACAGCAACAAAAAACAACATGAAAGAGGCCTACAAACAAACAGAGCCAACTCGGGGGGTGGCTTATAAAAAATAGGGTAAATTGCAATTTNAATCCTAACAGAAAAAAACCTCAGGGTACCAAATCGCTAACGGAGCAAACCACGGGGTACCACAATGCAAAAATTTTTCTTTCAGGGTACCAAAGGGGAAACGCCCCTAACCACAGGGTACCAAATTGCAATTTACCCTAAAAAATATAAGCAGCCAAAGTGAATACATAAAAAGAAGGGTAAATTCCACTTTGGTACCCTGTTTTATAGACCAATTCCACTTTGGTACCCTGTTCTTTCAAAAGTGACACTTTGGTACCCTGTTCTTTCAAAAATGTCATTTTGGTACCCTGTTCTTTCAGAAGTGACATTTTGGTACTCTGTTCTTTAGACCAAGTGACACTTTGGTACCCTAAAAAAGATAGAATAGGGTAACAAATAGTGAAAGAACAGGGTACCAAAGTGTCACTTGGTCCAAAGAACAGGGTACCAAAATGTCACTTTTGCAAGAACAGGGTACCAAAATAATATTTTTGAAAAAAATAGGGTACCAAAGTGTCACTTTTGAAAGAATAGGGTACCAAAGTGGAATTGGTCCATAGAACAGGGTACTAAAATGGAATTTACCCTAAAAAGAAAGCTGATACTAACCAAAAAGAGAGAAAAAGAAGTAGAAGAATTTTCTTCTACTTTTCATATCTGAGAATAGGACAAGAAAGTTGATCCTGCAAAAGAGCAAGGTTTAGAAAGGGATGGGAGGTCATGAAGATGGCGGAATGTGACTGCTTTCTTCTGCCATAATTGGTCAAAATATCAGCACATAAATTTACTTCCCTAAAAGTGCATGCTAGATGCTCCAACTGTTAAGAGAAACAAGAAGCAATAAAGTTTCCATGATGATTTCTAAATTCTAATTATACCACCTATACTGGTACAGTTAGACTTGGCAGATCCATCAGTATTAAACTTGTAAAAATTTATTTTTGGCTTCTCCCAAGTGACAGAGTTAAACTATTTTTTTTTATAGGCATTGATGTGTATAATACATGTAGCTAGTTTAGAAAATTCCACTCCCTTGCTTAAAGCTTCTCTTTTAATAACAGAAGGATTGAAAGGTTGACCTTGAAAAAGAAAAGCATTTCTACCAAGTCAAATGTGCTTTAAAGTGTTTATAAAAATTGTTCCCCATAAAGTATTATAAAAGAACTTTCTTGCTTTTGCAATTTTCTTCAAACCAAGTCGAAAAGGATTAAGAAACAAGGATAGATTTACTCCCAACAAAGACCACACTGAATTCACTTTAGGACAAGATCTAAGAATATGTTCTTGACTTTCCTGGTAAAGAGAGCAAAGAGAGCATAATAACATTAATGGAAGAAAGTTTATAAGAAGTTGAGAGATAAAGAATTTTTCTCTAGTATGACATCCAAGATTCCAGATGCAGCAAAGATTACTACTAGGAATATTCTGAGAGGATTCATTAAAAGAAGAGAGAAGCTTGTAAGCTGACTTGACTGAGACCACGAGAGTAGAATTGGAAATTCATTTCTAAAGAGGGAGTTATGGGTATAGCATTGATCTCCTGAACAATGTCATGGGGGAGAATTAAAAGAGAGACTCGAAGGAATTAAAGCTTTGTTGAAAGTTAACTCAAAATCATTTTTCAAAAATCAAATATGGTGAGATGGAACACCTCTCTATTTTTTTAGTATTCAGTTTTGACTTTTGAGGAGATCTGAAACAAGGTTGGTGAACCCAATTATATTTCTTGCATCTACTCATTCTTGTGTGTTTCCTATCTTAATATTTCAAGTTTGGCAAAGTTATCATATTATAAGTCTATAACAAGATTTGAAAAATATATTTGATGACTGAAATAATAGGAAAAATAAAGCTCGCTTATGTTTGAGTAACAACTTTCCTTTTTATCTTTAAATCTGTAAATGGTATGAAATACTAGCACCGAATTCTAGGATCCCTTGCAAATAGTTATACTTTGAATTTGGTTTCTCAATGTATCATGCATAGCGTATTTCTGTCAATAATATTCACATTTTAAAAAGATTTTATTTTCTTGGTCGCCCACAGTCTATATCCTTATTGGAGAAATCATTCCCTACTTATGATATATGTCTTTTTTTTTTTGGCCTGCAACTTGTGATATATGTCTAAACAATCATAATAAACGAAATAAATTGTCAATATTAAGAAGCATATATTAATACTATAAATATAAAATAAACCTCAATTTTGAATGTTATTTCAACTCAGCAGTCTGATTTCATATGGAGGTTGATTTCAAAGTCAAAGGGGCCTCAAAGGGTTAAAACCTTCCAAGGTGTGGGCCTCATAAATTGGCCCTCAGTTAATTAGCTCATGGACTTAGTGTTTTTTTGAATCCTCCTCTTATACTGTTTTAGATTGTTTGAGGATGGATAGTGGGGGTTTGGGTCACAGTTGGTCTCTGCAGTTTTTTTTCTTTTTTTTTTTCCTGCTCTTTCTGTTTTTCTTGTGTTAGCTCTTTCTTTACCAAAAACAAATAAATAAACCTCATTTAGAAGTCACTTGAGGCTAAATTAAATGAAATAAATCTAGAATTTAGGATTGTTCATAAATCATAATTCTATTCACAATTATCAATAGTCGATTAGCCTCATTCTTCATCCTCTGTAGCTAGCATATACACAAACAAAATCCCAAAGTCTGGACTTTTCAAGATTTGAAGTGACAAAAGGTGAATAATTATCAACAACAATAAGAAGTACTGAGAGAATTAAAGACTTTGTTTAGAGTGAAGGTGAGCAAGAACGACATCAAGTTGTTCCTTCCAATTCAAGGAAGCATTTTGAAATCAAGCAATTACACAAGAAGTTGTTGTATTATTGGAGTTGGAAATGCAATAATTACAACATGGATCGTAATTAAGTTGTATATTGGTGAGGATGACATACATGTTACAAAGAGAAACACAAAAGATATTATAATATTCTAGATATCGAGTATATATTCTCTGTGGTTCTATCCATACTGTTTATCTCTTACCTTTGAATTTGTTAGACATTCATCAAGAAAGAAAGAAAGAAAAGTGAAGGCTTTTAAATTCTCAGAGAACAATATCTATTGCCCAAATTAGTACTGTACAAAGACTGAATTAAAGACACACGGGTTGGATGAATTACAAAGGATATTGGCAAAAATAGTACTGAAAAGACTGAAGCCAATGGTGGTTAATGAAAATGAGGCCTCCTGATTGCCTGATCAGTAGTTGCTTGTTGGGGTTGTCTCTTCCTTCTTCACCCTGCATATATGTTTATAAGAATTGTAAGCCCATTTCAGCTATTGAAGGTGTTTCATATATAACAATATAAGATGGCAGCTTCAATATGAAATCATGCAAGCAATATAATTGCACTCACCACTGAAGCCAAGTAGACAAAAGCATAAGAATTTAACATTAATATATATATATATGAAACAATATTTATACATTACTCAACTAGAGGGTATTATATTGTATATATATAAATCTATTAAATTTTCAGAGTTCAGACCCTATACTCAAATCAAATAACTTTGTTTTTGCCTGACAAATCAAATAACTTGCTTCATAGAAGTAGGCTAATTACATAAAAGTTAAAATCCTAACTCTCTATTTCTAATTTCTTAACATCTTACATATAAAAAACTAAGCACAATCCAAATAAATTTCAAAATAATTATTCCTTTTTTTATCTTTTTTAAATATCATTCTGATTAACTTAATTGACTCGATTTCGTCAGTATATAAAAGCAAAAAGATTTATACTCTATTTACATGAATATGTGAATTAGAGACATGATAAATGATTAGATCTAAACGTACCGTTTGGTTTTGGTATATCATTGATTTGATGATGTAGATGTCATACTTTTATCCATATAATTTCTTCGCTTGCTTCATCGCCATTTAGATCTTCATCGCACCCTTCCATCGCTAGTATATCAAAATTTCTAACACAAACTCAAAGAGAAACCCTAACTTTTATGTTAGGGCCGGTGTGCTGATTGTAAGGAGCCGTCTGTTATTTGCGTTCTTTATATAGCACAAGGTAAACCCTAAATTTTATGTTAGAGAACTGGACAATCTCAAAAAGAGAAACCCTAACTTTTATGTTAGGGTTGGTGTGCTGATTGTAAGGAATCGTCTGTCGTTTGCCTTCTTTATATAGCACAAGGTAAACCCTAAATTTTATGTTAGGGAACTGGACGGCAGCGTGCCAAGTAAGGAGCTGCCAGCTGTTTGGTTATTTTAATTATATTTTTCTCTAGAATCTTCTCAATTGTTAACACAATGCTAGAAAGAGAAACTAAATTTTGACAGCTTGTTTGTGTGCTATGCATATATAAGATAAATCATTGACAAAAGATAAAACTTTTCTTTTCTATAATCTTATTCTTTCTTTGTTTTATTTTTGTGAGTGGAAATTGCCAAGGTTATTAAAACCGGACCGGTTATTAAAACCGGACGAAGCAGCGGTTCAAGGTTCAATGGTTCAACCAGGGTTCAACTGTGGTCGGACCGTTAATAATTAAATAAATAAAAAAAATAAATTATTTAGTTTAATATGATAAAAATATATAATAAACTTTTTAAATTTAAACTTGATTGAGTAAGAAAGTAACAATTAGGAGAATAAAAAATCAAATTTTGAAGTAAAAGCTATCAGATAGTGTATTATTTTGAGTCTAGACGTATTGAGAAAAAAAGTTCCTTTAGAATATCATCATTTTAATCAAGAAGAAGTAAAAACAAAAAAAAAAATTGCACAAAAAGCCTGAATCGGTTCAACCTCAAAATCGGCCGGTTCAAGGCGGTTTTCCTGGTTTTTGACCGGTTCAGGCAGTTCTTGGCCGGTTCTTGTTCTGTCCGGTTTTGTACTCAACTCGGACCGGACCACTGACCGGTTCGCAGTTCAACCGGTCCGGTTTTCACAACTCTGGAAATTGATGAGATTTGCAAATATCCAATCCTTCTTAATAGTCTTTAATAACGGAGTAAACTAACAATTTAATCATTGAAAGATTACCGAACTAACAACCTAGACCCTGAAAGATTGAAATGCACAGTTTAATCCCTGAAAGATTAAAACGATATACTAATGAGTCCTTTGGTATACTAATTAGTCCTTAAAACGACTCATTAGTATACCGTTTTCATATTTCAAGGATTAAAAAATATACAACTTTGATCTTTCAGGGGTTAAATTGTACATTTCAATCTTTCAGGAATTGAATTGCCAGCTCAAAGATCTTTCAGGGACCAAATTGTTAGTTTACTCTTAATATTGTTTTTACTTTAATTATAATTTATATTAGTTTAGAATATTATGGTTTATTAAGACCTTTTAGACCCTTATATTTTTTTTTTCAAAATATAAAACTCTTACTAATTTTTTGGTCATTGATAAGAAAGTTTGAAAGAAAATTTACTAATATATGGTGAACTTGCCACTTCGAAGATTATTTTTAATTTATGTACATTTACCGTGGGTTGTTAGAACAAATATAGAAAGAGCAAACTAATAATTTTATTCTTAGATAGTTAGAATTTGTTAATTTGGTCTTTAATTTTTAGCGCCGTAAAATTCAATATACTCAAATTATAGTGATTCATTGTGATAAGGTTGTTATGTCATCTCTCTATTCTTCGGTGACTGTAGCATGCATGGTTTTAAAAATCGAATTAGATATTGAACTGGCCGAGATAACGATTCAAGGTCAATGGTTCAATCGGAGTTGAATCGTTGACAAATAAATAAATTTAAAAAAAAAACTAACAATGATAAAATTATAATTCAAATAGTCATAATTAGATTATAAAATACAATTATAATAATAATACATAGATACAAGTTTCATAAATTAATATAGATATAGTCAACTTTCATAATATTCATCAATATAATCATCAAAAGACATTTTATGATCATTTTCTCTATCAAATTTTGGTTCATAATCAAAATTCTCTAAGAATTAATCCATAATTATATATAAAAAAAAGACCAAAAAAATAGAAAATATAAAATAAAAAATAAATAAGGTCGGTTCAACTGGTTCAGGCCAGTTCCCCCAATTCTCTACACGTTTAGTTATTGTGGCGACTCTGACCAGTCAATCCTATCCGGTTTTAATAACCATAGTAGTATGTTAAACGTTCTATCCTAGTTGGACCGCTGTTGATTGTTAACTTTTCAATTTTCACCTTTCAAATGTATAGTTATTACTTTTGCATGATGCGTATCTCTAATTAACTAAAATGGCTAGCCAAAATACTTTAATTTAACCAAAAAAGTTGCTTTTCAAAGAAAAATATTTAACCAAGAAAGTTTAACACACTACTAGTACTACCATCTAAAAAATAAAGAAAACCAGGAAACAATAAATAATAGGCAAAAGTATTGTTGATACTCTAACGTTTAGGGTGATTTTCAGTTATACACTTATACCCCTAACATTTATTTTTTGTCAATTATACCCCCAACGTTTCACATTTATTTCAATTATACCCCAACCCCCTAAATAATTACAAAATAGCCCAAAATGTTTGTCATATTTAACTAATAAGTCCTTAGAGTCATTAATAACCCTCATTTTCCAACCCTAGAACATCACCACCACCCTTCATCGTGGACGTTCTTCTTTGTTAAAGATGATGAAGTGTGGTGGTGATATTTTAGGGTAAAAGAAAGAGGGTTGTCAATAATTTCTAAGGACTTATTTGCTAAAGATGATAAATATTTTGGACTATTTTGTAATTATTTAGAGGGTTGGGGTATAATTGAAATAAATGTGAAGCGTTGGGGGTATAATTGACAAAAAATAAATGTTAAAGGTATGACTGAAAATCAGTCCAAACGTTAGGGGTACCAACAGTACTTTTACTTTTGCCCTAAATAATATTAGGCTAATATCGCAAATTCGCAACCACTCCCTGAATGTGTGTGTAAAACTGTAAATAGATAACAGTGAAGAAAGCGTAGTAAAAATCGAAGAGTAAAACGCCCAAAAACAAAAAAACAAAAACGAAGGCATAACCAGATCGGTAAAAAATCTTACTATGCTTCGACGACAAGCTTCACGCCTTTGGGCTCACTCTCAGCCACCGGTCTCCGCCGCATTGAGGTCTCGGCGGCGGCTGAGCACGGAGGTTCCGGCCACCGCTTCCGGCGACTCTGCCTTCGTGGAGTCATGGCGCAAAGCCGCTCCAAACATGGACCCTCCCGCCACTCCATCCTCCTTCATGCTCCCTCGCCCTCCCACGACTTCTTCCGTTCCTTCCAAGATCACCGTCAATTTTGTTCTTCCCTATGCATCTCAGCTTTCTTCCAAGGAGGTCCGTTTAATTTCTTCTTTTGTTTTTTCTATTTCGTCTCTGAATTAATCTTTCTTTATACGTTTATAGATGATGAATGAATCTGTTTATTTGGTGTTTTTGCTCCGTATCCGATGGATTTGTGGTTTTTTTTTCCCTAGATTCCGGTGTTGCGTGATTATTCCGAAGATCGTGATGTTTAAGCGTTCTCTTTGTGTAATACGAGTTTTGAATTCGTAGTACTTTTACTGCTCGTTAAAATCTGGATTACTTTGATGGAATATGGATTCAGTACCTGATCCTGGAGTTCAGATATATCTCGCTATATTGAGTTAATTTATCATGTTCAGGATGTGTAAGGTTTAATTGTAAGGATTTGTTTCTATGCATTAGTAGCCATGGAGGAGAAAGGAGATAAGATGGTTTACAATGCAATGCTGCTTCATGGAGGTTTTAATAAGATGTTTAACAAATAGAACAAGGAATACGTCTTGTGTGGAAGTTTAAGTTTATTCAAGGATTGCTTATATGAATCATGATGTGTCATTCAACATTTATTAATGTGCATATCACTTTATATCAGATCAAATGATACAGAGATAGTAAGTCTTGCAGTACTTCACCTGAGAAAAATTAGTTAATGATCTTTCATACAGAACACATACTCTCAACCCTGCATCAACGTCACTAATAGTACTGTCATCTAAAGAAAAAATTTCTGAAATGTTGACAGTACTATTAGTAGCCATGGAGGAGAAAGGAGATAAGATGTTTAACAATCCAATGCTGCTTCATGGACGTTTTAATAAGACGTTTAACACAGAGAACAAGGAATACGTCTTGTGTGGAAGTTCAAGTTTATTCAAGGATTGCTTATATGAATTATGATGTGTCATTCAAATTTATTAATGTGCATATCATTTTATATCAGATCAAATGATACAGCGAGTACTTCACCTGAGAAAAATTAGTTGATGATCTTTCATACAGAACACATACTCTCAACCCTGTATCTCCGTCAATAACAGTACTGTCATCTATGGAACAAATTTCTGAACTAATTACATCAAAAACACAGTTTTCTTTGGCAGAATCATCACATTACTGTCATTCTGATTCCTGACTCTGTTGATGCCTGCCAGCAGTCTTAATCATTGTAATGGCACCATAGCATTGATTTTGTTTTAACAAAACAAAGTTAGCACTTACCAACCAGTGGTTGGTTGAAGTGATAGGCACTATAATTCCCATAGACAAGATCTTAGGTTCAAGTCTTGCAAGAGACATTATTGTTGGAAGAGATTGATTTTTGTTATAGGACCTCTCGACTCAAATAAGAATTAGTCTTTGTTTAGACCGTAAGACGGATAGGTAAAGGATACCATGTGATTGTAAAAATAAAAAAATTACACAACATTATCAAATTTCTAATATCAGTTTTGTAATGGTTTGTTATGCTTACAGAGATATTTGTATTGCATTGTGTTGTATTGTATTGTATTGTAAAGGCCTTTGTGTTTACTTGTTTGTTTCTTCTGCTAATATTATATATACACAGGTTGACATGGTGATTATACCTGCAACTACTGGACAAATGGGTGTGTTGGCTGGCCATGTACCCACAATTGCAGAACTTAGGCCTGGGATCCTATCGGTGCATGAGGGAAATGATGTTTCAAAATACTTTGTTAGCAGTGGATTTGCCTTCATCCATGCAAACTCTATTGCAGATGTTATTGCTGTTGAGGCAGTCCCAATTGACCAAATTGACCCAACTCTTGTTCAAAAGGGACTTTCTGAGTACACCCAGAAGCTTGCTTCTGCTACCACTGAATTGGACAAAGCTGAAGCACAGATTGGCGTAGATGTCCATAGTGCCCTTAATTCTGCCCTCACTGCCTGAACTTGAAACCTTACCTATTCCTTTCCTTCTTTTGTGTTATAGGATATAACACTCGCTTTGGAGGCTCATTTTTTTTATGGATGAGAATCACAATAAAGCTCCGGAAGAACCTTGTCTTCATCTCCTGCCACTAGCTCCAAGTAACCCTATATATTTCAATTTCATATATATATATATATCTTGGCAAATAGATTTCAACTATGAAATATAACTTGAACTTTCAATTGTTGTCTGTTGAATCGATGTCTGTCAAGAGTAAAGATTTTATATATAAGATGAAACGACAGAATGGAGCATTCATTCAATTTTTTTTTCTATTGATGAAAATTTGAACGATGCCAAATTCAATATCTTCTGATCCTAGTTTTGAGTTGCTGTCAGGGAAAGCAAAACATTACAAGTTTACAACTATGCCTTTCATACGTATTCAACTATTCATCATCTGGTATTTCATTTCTTCACTTCTTTTTAATTAATTATAATCCATCGTTGGCTTTCTCTTACTATTCTTCTCTCTAAAAGCATCTGAGCCTTCAGCTGCAAATATGTTAGGAGTCGATGAGCTTAATTCCCACGCGATATCCCCTGGCAAGCAAGGTACTTGCTCATCTTTCTTTGTTTGGCCACCTACAAAATTTTGGACGAATTATTACTTTAGTTCTTGAAAAATTGCTGTTTTTTTTCTATTTCAAATCCTTTTTTAAAATAAATTAGTCCTTCAAGAAAAACGCTTCTAATCACAATCACAATATCAAAAAGCTACCCAGTTCAGATCAATAACGTTATTTGTTCAAATAAAAGTTTTTTAAAAAAAAATAAAAAATAATAAATTAACAGTTACCATAATTATTTTAATTTTTTTTGTTTGGTGAGGAAAACTATTTTACTTTTTAATTTGAAATAATTTTTTCAACTTCAAAAGGTCACTCAATCAGGGTTNATAAAAAAACCTCAAAAGGTTGGTCTAAATAGTAAATAGTAAATAGTTTGATATTGATTAAGATTTCGTATTTAATGCGAGTGGCATCTAGATTAATCACTTAGCCTAAACAAAATTCTAAGTACCGAAGAAAAAAAAAACTTATTAAAAAACTACCTTACAAAAAGAATAAACTATTGTTTTGGCCATGTATTTATTAATCTTTATACTTAACTTATCGACTTCCCAGCTTCGGTTCTGTCTTATTTTCCATTATAAACCATTCAAGTGAGCTAAGCACGGAAATTATGATAGCGAAGATAGTTATGTTTTCCACACTAGGTTTGCCATATGCTATCATTATTCATTACTATAAGTTCCGGCCATTTAAATAAAATCTTAGCAAGATTTTTAAGAGAAAACGCCAATAGAACGAAGAAATGAACCAATATTTATTATTTTTTTATCTGCTTGATCCACAAGAATTGATTTACAAATTATTTAATGTGTGTCACTCCGGTTCCCACTAAGTAACCTTGTTATTATCTTCATTGCTCCCTAGGTTAGTTTACCACATCTAATAGTATCATAATATTGCAACTGGAATTATGTCCACGGCTTTGTCTAATACAAGTGGTAATGATTCTTTGAAAGTTATGCAGAAGTGAAATAATAATTATGCGAACCCCATCATAATATAACTCCGACAAAAATAATGGAACCAAAAAGTACCGAAATTTAATCCATGATTCCATGGAAAGGAAAGAACAATGCTTTGCTTTGTTCTCGATTTTTCTTTACCAACTTTCCAGCACACCCACCACAAACAAAAATCTAAAATCTAGAAAACAAAATATTGGGAAAATAAACAAAAACGAAACTGAACGGGAAACACAGCCATTCTCGACACAGAATTTCCCAGAAGCATCAAGCACTTCTCAACACATATATAAACCATTTACAAACAGCACAAAACTTTTCAGAGTCTAAAGAATGGATCTTCTCTCCATTTCCCAGACCCTTCTATGCCGAAAGAAAGTTATTCACATACTTCCTTTTTCTTCTTTCACAGCTATATTTCTATCTTTCTTTTTATTATTATTTTTTTTTTCTGTTTTTGCTTTCTTCCTCCTTTTCTCTTTAATTTTTCACATTTGCCGTTGTTGTTTTTTTTTTTTCCTTTATTTCTCCGGACAATATTGGCTATATTGCAGCAGTTCCTCTGTTTCCCCCAAATTAGACTAAGCAGCTGCAATAACACAAGAGTAATCCTTAGTATTGTCTGGTGTAGTAGACTTTGTTTGCTCCTTATTCCTCATAGCCTTCACTGAAGAAGAAAGATTCCTATTCTTCTCCTTAGCCTCATCCATATCTATTTGCTCTTGCCTACACTCTTCGCTACAAAAAGGCGTATCCCCTCTGCAATAATTTCAATCAACAATTCAAATCAGAAAAACAGTCAAACAAATATATGAAAACCAAGTATTTTTCACTTTCACATCAAGCCAATCCCGTTTGGCTTTCGTTATCAGACACTAAAATCGATGGATTGGTAACTAACCTGTACATGAAAATGTCCTTATTGGCAAGCTGCTTTCTACACAGAAAACAAGCTTCAAGAAAGTGGGGTTGGTGATCTTCATATCTAGCATCAAAGAACCTCGCAGATCTAGGCGAAGAATCAAAGAAACCCCTCAAATTAGCTGTATTAGAAATCTTTGACAGAGCAAAGCCATGTGTGTAATAATAATTATGGAGGCGATTCTGCCCAGAATACCCAGCTTCAATGTCTACTAATAAAGCCAGACCCTCTTGGGCTTCTGAGAAACAATGTCCTTTAGAGGCAAAAGTTGATGAGTTTGACTCCATGAACGAGAAAGACTGAAACTTTTAAGAGAATGAATGGTGTTTGAATTTGAGAAAGAGGTGAAAGATGAGATGGTTTATATATAAATGAAGAAGGTGAAGACTGAAGAGTGAAGAAAAGAAAATAAAGGTCTTGTTATAAATAAGAGGGTCCTGTTTGGTTGAAAGCGTAACTCCTAACCTGACTTGTTATAAACAGCGGCAGGTTATGGAAATCCGTGCTTCTGAATCCATTGGCCCAAAAATACCTGCATCTCCCACTTTTCCAATTCTTTATTTTTCTTTTGAACAATTTCCAATTCTTTACTTATTTGCTATATTGATTCTTAATAATTAATAAGTTGAAATTTCATTTTGATCCTCAAATCATAAAGTAAATTTTATTTGGTTCCTTAATTCTTTTTTGTTCTATTTTAATCATTATGAAGATTGAAAATAATTGATTTTATTTAATTTTTATTGTTATCCCCAACCTGATAACTAAATAAGTGGGCTGATAAAAAAATTAATCACAAATTGAAAATAAATTATTTCTCTTCATATCAATTTATTTATTAAAATTAAAATACGTATAAAAATAATAGTTCAAGTCAAATTTTTAAGCTACATATAACAATAGAAATTAAACCAATGACATTTTGAACTAATAATAAGTAATTAAAAAATTTATAGACCAAAGCAAATTTATCTTTACAATTTAAGGGTTAAAATGAGATTATAACCTAATTAATATTTAATTCCTCATACATATTAAAAGTGTTCACATCTTTTACAAGAGTTTGGAAAATGTAGTTGGTCGAACCCATTTGCCACTGAAATTCCACTAAATTTACTCCCATGCCACTCAGCTTGAAGGGCTGGTACTCTGATAAAGTGGCAATTCTGTAATTGTTGGACAATATGAAGGCTTTTGTGCGAGTGTCAGAGGGAAAGATCTTCGTCTTTTATTTCCGAAGTGGTGGGTCCCATTTTCTCGACCAAACCGCACTTGTCCCTCTCTTCCTTCATTCTTTTCTTTCTTGGCCAAAATCTCAAATTGGTCCCTTATAAATGGAATAGATTTCAAATTGGTCTCTTATCTTTCATTTGTTTCAGGTTGATCCTACACATTTTCATGATGTTTCAAATTGGCCCCAAAAATACTTTCAAGAGCGATTTGACCTCATTTGCTAGCGATCTTAACTGGATAGAAAAAAATTCTTCAAGAGTTAGCACATAGCTTCAAATTCGTCGCATTCGAATTTTAAACGAGAGATTTGACCAATTTCATTTGATTAACCCTGAAACGAGTTACTCAATTTTGGGACTTAATTTGATCTTGTTTGTTGATGGTCTCAAAATACTAGTTAAGAGAAATTTGTGACCCTGAATTCGCTGTATTTGAGCTCAAAATAAGAGAGATATAATCACATTAAGTATTTTCGGAACCAATTTGAAGCATCATGGAAACATATAAGACCAATCTGAAATAAATGAAAGATAATAGACCAATTTGAAATCTACTCCATACATAAAGGACCAATTTGAGACTTTGACCTTCTTTCTTTCTCCTCCACGTCAATTTTGTGCTGCACTGCTGCCACATAAGACATCTCAAGCCCACGCGCGTAGTTTTCACCGCCATACGCCCATACCCACCGGATTCCTGCTCTAATAAGTGATTTAATTAGTTACTCCTTCGGTTAGTCGAGAATCCTCAACAAACCACGTCCATCCTACACAACCAAACATATCAATATTGTCAAAATAGAAATAATGTTGAATTTCTTTGAATAAGGTTGAACTCAAACGTAAAATATAGGTTAATGAATTAAGTTTGGGCCCCAACAGTAGTCTCTTGATTTAGTAGTTAATGTTTTTTACCATGAAATAGCTGTAGAGATTATTTATAGAAAGAGATTTTATGAAACAGGCAAACAGCTTTCTTGATAAAGTTAGTAATTTGATATGAAAATAAATGATTAAAAGATCTTAAGAAATTTTTTAGCTACTTATCTTTAAACAGAGGAGTATGGATATTTATAACTTTAGATATAATTTTTTTTAATATGTGGGACCAAAATTCTCTCATATTCAAAACTTTAATTGTGAAGAACATTATATTTGTCAAGAAAAAAATTAATTTAGAGCATGATCACCTTAGAAATTAGCTGTATTAATATCATGAGTAAACTTTTATTATTGAAAGTACGCATTGCAAGGTGTATAGCAAAAACATAAAACTTTGTTGTTTTTCCTCATTATTTTGAATGGGCTAAAGTACAAATTTAGTCTCTTGTCTTTAAAATAATTTACATTACACAGCCCTTTATTTTTATTTTTTTTCTTACCATTTTAATTTATATATTTTTTAGAAATTTCACTCATTAATCTCAACAATTTAATATAACTATATCACTCTTATTTCATGTTTGAATGTGACGAGTTCTAAGTTATGTGTTATTTTTAACGAGTCATTTCTTTGTCCAATTAATTCATCAACAAACACGGTCAAATTGAGTTCCGAAAGTAGGTCGCTTGTTTCATAGTTAAACTAACAAAGTTGGTCATATCTCTCTTGTTTCAAGTCTGATTACGACGTGTTGGAGCTACAAGCTACTATTGACGAGTGTTTTTTCTGCCCAATTAGGACCATCAGCAAAAAAAGATCAAATCAGACGCGAAAAGCAAATTTTCAATTTTGTTCCAAAACCATTTTCGCGTTCAATTTGATCTCATTTGTTGATGATCTCAATTGGGTAAAAAAAACTTCTCAAAAACACATGACTTCAAACTTGTTGCGATCGAACATGAGATATGAACAATTTTACTCATTTTGACTATGAAACTAGCGACCCAATTTCTAAGCTTAATTTGACCTTAATTGTTCTATACCAAACAAAGAAAAGACTTGTCAAAAGTATTACGTATTTTTAGACTTTGTTATATTGAACTTAAAACGAGAGAGGTCATATTCAATTGTTGAGACCAAAAGCGTGAAACTTTTGGGAAGATAGAGGACCAAAATTATAAGACAAAAAAAGATAATGGGAGGAATTGCAATTTATCTAAAAGAATAAGGGACTAAAATAAAAGTTTGGCATTCTGAATTTGAGTGCAAGAGAGGAAGAGAGTGGGATGCACGCGGCATGAAAGGAAAGTAGAAATTTGGTATGAGTGAGAAAAAAGTGGAGGGAAGAAAGTAAGGAATGCATGCTCCCAAACCCACGATTTCGCTTCTTCCCAAATTAAAAAAATAAAAAATAAAAAACTGGTGGTCCCCTTACGTCAGCAATTAACTTTCTTTAAGAAAAATCCCAGATTCTCTCGTCGTTTTCCTCAACAAAGTGGGCCCCACTCTGCCACAGAACCCAAGCATTGGGCTCCACGCCGCCCTCTATTCCTCTTTGCCATGTAATCATGACGTTTCTTCATCATAAAACTATGCACTCCCTAAAAGCAAGTCCTATCAAAATAAATAGGCTAAACTGCACTTTTGGTCCCATAAATTTGGTAAAGGTTTCAATTTGGTCCCATAACTTTTTTTTTGTTGCAATTTCGGTCCCATAACTTTGGCAAAGGTCTCAATTTGGTCCCATAACTTTTTTTTTGTTGCAATTTGGTCCCATACCTTTTGAAAACGTCTCATTGTTGGTCCCAATACTAATTTCCATCCATTATCTGTCATTAAAGATGATCTGACATACTGAGTTGGATGATAACATGACAAATATGAGTGAAGTTATGGGACGGATGCGAATCAGTTTGAGACCAACGGTGAGACGTTTTCAAAAGTCATGGGACCAAAATTGCAACAAAAAAAAGTTATAGGACCAAATTGAGACCTTTGCCAAAGTTATGGGACAAAAATTGCAACAAAAAAAAATTATGGGACCAAATTGAAACCTTTACCAAAGTTATGGGCCCAAAAGTGCACGTTAGCCAAATAATTATATGAAAAGTTGATATTATTTTGTGGAGTAAACTAACAATTTGGTCTATGAAAAATTATTGAGATAATAATTGAGTCTCTAAAAAGTTGAAAAATAAAATTTAATCCGTGAAAGATCAAAATATTATACTAATTAGTCCTTCTTATGGACTAAATAGTATACCATTTTAATTTTTCAGGGACTAAAAAGTATGCTTTTTTTACAACTTTCAGGGATTAAATTGTACATTTCAATCTTCCAAGAATTAAGTTATTATCTTGGTAATCTTTCAGGGATCAAATTGTCAGTTTACTCTTTTTATTTCCGAAGAAATTATGGTCTTTCCTATGCTGTACACGTGTGATTGTACGTGGGGTAGGACGAACCATGGGCCGCCACGTGTCATAACTGACAAAACAAAACTCAAAATAATAATCGTCTGCTACCCGCAACATTTTCTCCTAACGCATCTAACCTCTCATTGCTTCACTCTTCCAGATCGCCGTCAGATCTTGAATCTCACCCTCAATTTCATTTTTTTTTAATTTTAAAAAAAAAATTAATAACTTGAAGTCCGAAATGCACTTTTGGTCCTATAACTCTTGCTAAAGTCTCAATTTGGTCCCATAACTTTTTTTGTTACACTTTTGGTCTCATATCTTTTGCTAAAATTGCAGATTTTGGTCTCGTGTTGCATTTTTGGTCCCATATCTTAGGGTCATGTTGCAGAATTGGTCCTATATCTCTTGGTCAGGTTGCAAAATTAGTCTCATATCTTTGGATCAGGTGCGAAATTGGTTTTAATATCTTCTTATCAAATGGGACTGGTGGTAAAACTTTTTGCAAATATATGAGACCAATTCTACAACTTGATCAAAAGATATGAGACCAAAAGTGGCACGAGACCATATCTGCAACTTTTTACAAAGATATAGGACCAAAAGTGCAACAAAAAAAGTTATGGGACCAAATTGAAACCTAAACAAAAGTTATGGGACCGAAAGTGCACCTTGACCTAAGTTAAATCATAATAAATTTTTAAATTTAATTATTGAAAATAACTAAATTTAAAGATTTAATAATAGAAATAATGATTTATTTTTAAATGTTTTAAAATCTAGTAAAATAAATCATTATTAATTTTAGTATTCAAAATTTAGAAAATTTCAACATGTTCTTAAGATTTGTATTTCAAAACTTGTATAATTTATCCGTTTCTTTTAACATTAACCCATTTTAAATTAAAAAACAACAAAGAAAGAAAAAAAGTACGATTAATTGACAAATAAATCAACATTATACTAAGATAAATGTACAAAGTTTATTAAAATACAAGTTAATCCATACAAAGCTTATTAGTTACTAGCATCACATATGTCTCATTATTCATTTCTTCTTTTGGTTTTATGTTTGATATTTCGTTCACTCCAATATCAACAAAACAATGGGAAAGGTCATTTCTTAGTAATGAAGTGAAGATTCTTAAGCCACTTGAAAAATCAATGATATGATGGGCAGGATTGAAGTTAGCAAAGTAGAGAATGTATTTTAAGGCAAGATTGCATTTTCGTGGTTACTGAATATTTGATTAAAGAATTATAGGGAATCTGAGCCTTTGATTGAAGCATGTGTATTTGCCTCCTTCGTGTACGTCAGAAACTCGGGATTAGTAGTTAAATAGAATCTTGTTGTGAGTTTGTGAGTTTTTGTTTGTTAGATTTAGGGTGTGTTTGGGTGAGAAGTATGTAATGAAATGAGAAAATTATGTAATGAAATGGTAATGNCTTGTAGTTCAACAATACGTATTGTAAATTATATAAAATATTTTTTTAAAATATTATAATTATAAAAGCAACTCTTCAATTCATTATCAAATTAAAATTGAGTGCGTAATAAGTTCACTAAATAATATAAGCAAAGTGTACTTTTGGTCTCGTAATTTTTGTTCAACTCTCAATTAGTTTTATAAAATTTGTTGTTGCACTTTTGGTCATATATTTTTATATCATGTTACAGAATTGGTCTCATATCTTTAAATCAAGTGCATAATTAGTCTCATACGCTGTTGTAAAAACCAAATCAGATCGGGCGGTCGGACGGTTTGAACCGCGAATCGACCTGTGGTCCGGTCCGAGTTAGGTGGAAAACCGCCCTGACACATATCCGCTCAACAACCAGATGTAACGATAAAAAAAACTGTGAAAATCGGCATGAACCAGACGATTTGGGGTTGAACCGGTTCAAAATATTTTTGTTCATTTTTTTACTTTTTGGGACAAAAATGGTGTTATTTTTAAGGATTTCTTCTCTTATTAAGTTTAAACTCAAAATAATATATTATTTGGTAGTTTTCACTTCAATATTTAATCTTTTATCCTTCTAGTTTTCACTTTCTTATTCAATCAAGTTTAAATTTA